>JACBWW010000028.1:5430252-5455592 GCA_020086605.1 Lanius collurio
AGAGGTTTAACACACTATTTTATTAGTAATCCAAAAAAATAGTGAGTGACTTTTTCTATTAAGAATGATATTGACATTGGTAGAAACATGCCACAGGCCTTAGGCTAAATTCGTCCTCCCCAGTCCTTGCTTGTTATCAACTTATCTTGAGAGCTTGTGCAACGTGTAGCTTGGTACCAGATACATCTTCCTATGATGTGGAGTTCAGCACAGGATAATAGCAAAGGCCTTGAAAATACAAATGAGATTGAAAAGGAAGGCCCAAGGACAAACTGCTGGTTGTCATTTCTGCTTGTGATAGAAATACATCCTTATGAGTGAGGAAGTTGACCACACTAAACAGAATAAAAAAATCCACAGAAGCTCAAGGCAGAAACTCCAAGGGGGTGACTGGGGCTGTGAGGATGTTGTAAACTTCCAGAATCCCAAGGACCTCTCTCTTACTCTCTCTCCCCTCCCTCTGCCTGGTCCAAGAATCTTGGTTCTTTTTTTTCCACATTCAAGCTGCAAGAGCACTAGAACCTGCTCAAAATTCACAGCTGTTCATTGCAAACAACTTTCTTGGTCAGGGTAACACCTCCATAGTTGCATCTACAACATCTAAGCTGATAGATGTTTTTATTTTTATTTAGTCAATATCAACCCAGATTTAAATAATATACACCTCTACATTTATCTAGCTTCTGTAACATGGCAGTTTGTTTTCAAACAACTTTATCCACAATACTTTTTTCTCCAGCCCATTTTCAAGTCTGCTCTGTTTCTCTGTAATTGCCTGCAGTATCAGACATCATTCATCATGTGAAGCTAAGGTTCCAAACCAGAGACAACCAGCATTAATCTACCAATTCAACCCAGCAAACCCTAATTTCTCTGTCCGGTTTTAATTCCAGACTATCAGAAAACATGAGGTCTTTCCGCAGACCATCAACTGCATGCACTCTGACCAGGCCAGACACGTCCTCCACAACTCTGTATCAATTTTAATGTTATTTGTATTTAGCATGTATAATGCAATCTATATTTTGTCTACTGTTTTTTTACAGAACCAGTTTACAGAAATACATTAGACATAGCAGAGGTAAAAATACTGAGTTACCTATTACATAAATGTTCTGAGGACAGTCTACCTTCTTACGTCCTCTCATATTGGTATTAATTACTATCTCATACACACAGAAGTTGAATTTAGGCCTTCACATTCTGTTCTTCATATTTCTAGACAGTTTGAACCACAATGAATCTTTTAAGTGCTTTCCTGTTCATGATATTTCCAGACTGTATTTTATACCTGATATTATGTATTGTACAAAAATAGAGACTAGGCATTTTGATAGATTATGGCATTATCAGTTCCGTTCAGAGAATCTTGTCATAAAACTGGGACATGCTTAAAGAGTTTAATTCATCCATATTCACTGCATTCTCAGTCATGTTTTTTTTTATGAATTTGAAAATTCAACATATTTGTCAAATCAGTCATTATGTTTCATTTGTTTAAATAGTTTTGTTTTCATGTATCCAGTCACATTGAGAATGCTTACAGTTCAGCTTTGTCAGTAATCTATCAGTTATTTTGGCAGATATTCAATCCATCTCACACTTCACTTCTTCCTTGCATCTACAGAATAACATTTATTTTATTTATCTGTGGAAAAAGATACTAATACAAAACCAACAGATTTTTTAGTCATTATTGACAAGCACTAGAGATTTATATCCACTGTTGTTTATGAAACAAGGTAAGAATATGAATGCCTAAATGTTTATTTCTAAATAAAGTTACTAATTACTATAGTATGCATTTAGTATACAGTAAAATAATCTTTAGAAATATTACATTACTCTGTGAGTCTGTATAACTGCACCTAGTCAAACTTATTTGTCCTTGGAAGACTTTATAGTATATACTATATATAGAACATCTCTAAATTCTATACTTCTTTCCAAATGTATTCCCAACACAAGAATATATATTGTACACACCATGTGAGTATATAGTCTCAACCTGTATTGTGACCATTTTATATAACCGTTAAAAAATTCTTTTATTTAGTCCATAAATAAAATAATCCTTTTTGATCTTTGTGGCTCCTGAAAACACAGCTACTCCAGTTAGACAACAGGCTTCTCTTTACTTGGTGAACTGAGAACTATAACACAGACCTTCTTCACAAAAATAATTTATGAAATAAACCTGAAAATCTCAGATTAATCAGATCCATTTCAGAATGATTGGCCAGCAGTTAGTCTGGCAATAAAAACACAAGCAGTAGAAAACTGATCTGGCTCCTCAAAGAGATTACACAAATCCATTTCAGGGATTTAGATTCAGCAAAATTTATATCTATATTGAACAATCTAAATTTCTATTTCCTGTGAGACTAAGGAGAATTCTGTCCTGTTCATGCACACAGAATGTCTATTAGAGAAAGCACAGAAGAATTAAATAGTGTCACCTTCCCTCTGGTATTTCTTAGGATTTTCAGCACTGCCAGGGGGTACAGTGGCACACAACAGCCATAGGACAATAGCATCAAGAGTTCATGGAAAGAATTTTATTTTAAATTCCACATCAGCACCACATTACTTTTCAGATATGGGCTTTATATTCAACTTCATCCCTCCTGCAAAACACACTCTAAAAGCTGCCATCAGGTACACTATCAGCCCACAAAATTCAGACAAAAGCAAAAACAAAATGACCCATCATTTTCTAGAATACAGAACAAGATCAGTAAAATCATTCATATAATGATATCAATGAGAAAATTATAAAAGTAAACACAACTCACCACTATAAAAAGTGAAAATTAGTTTTGCTTCCATATTTTGGCATTTAAGTATTCATTACAGGATGAAAAATTAACTAAATCTTGTCAATTCCTGTGCAAAATCATATGCCTAGTAGATAGCAAATATACACATAGAGTGACAGACATGCAGGAAACTATATCTATAACCAGTTGAGTAAAGCATTTTGGGCTCAGTAGATTAAGCACAGACAGATTTTCCTAATTCTCATAGTACACTTCAGAAAAGATGTCACCTCAAAATAATTTCTCCAGTCAGGTTTATGCCTAGAGATTAGCTTAATGAAGTGTCAGCAAAAAGATATATGAATTTCTATGATAACCCAAAGATGAATGCAGAATAAAAGCATAGCATCATGGGTTTTTTTAAGACATTAAATAAACAGTGAAAGGGAGTGGGATATGGAGGGATTTATGCTGGTTGAGATTAAAAGAGATCAATAGCAAGTCAAATGCTGAAAAATTAATTTAGATGTTAGAAAAGGGCTTATGTGCTCAAAAGTTCGCATGATTTTTTTAGCTATAGCATTTTCCTATTAAAAAGAAATCCCCTGATCCTGTTACATATTACTTTATTGTCCAACACAACTTGACCAGTTCCATTTTGTTACTATCTGCCACTGTTCCTACCAAATTGATTCCCCAAATCCCCAGGATTTGTTATTGTTGCATTTTTCAAGTTATGTCCTAGGGAGATAAGAATTGGCTCCTCTGCACCTGGAATGACATTACATGTTCTTCAGCTCAAAACTGCCACATCAGAAAGTCCACATCACAGAGTGTTGCAGCAGGTATTGGTCTTGCTAATTTTCTCAGTAAATTAGTAAAATAATTGAAAGTTAATATTATAGAGACAATAGATAATTTATTATAACTCAGATATGGCTCTCGTAGTGAAAGAAATTAGGTAGAAAAACAGCTTCATAACTTCTATTGGTTTCTTTTCAAAAGTCTGTGTGGTTTTCTTAAAACAATGTAACATGATCTTTTACAACTCATGACATATAGTAGCAGAGTCTTGTGTTTTTTTTATATATGTTGATTTGAAGGTTTACATTTTAGTATTATATTTTATCTGGTGTGTGGTTTTCAGTGTCAAGTGTAAGGGTACATATTGTAATTTTTTTGAAAAAAAAGGCTTGCTATTTTCCTTTCTCACTGCAAAGGCAAATTATCCTTAGTAAACCAAATAATAATAGCCTACACATGGAGGACTTCCCTTGCCAGAGGAGTATTAGAATGCACATATACGTTTACATGATGCAGCATAGGATCTTGTTAAAATAAAGCAAGCTTGTGATCGTAGCATTAAATTCCAAAATTAGAGAGGGTGTATCAATACTACACACAGGAAATGGTTCCAAGAACTAATATTTTCATACAAAAATAGAATAATAGAAAAGTTTATATTGGAATGAACCTTCATAGAGCATCTGCTTCAAACTCTGCTGCCATGGGCATGGGCACCTTCCAGCAGACCAGGATGTTTCATCCAACCCATCCAACCTGGCCTCAAACACTTCCAGTGGTGGGTCAACAACAATGTCTCTGCTCAAAACAGAGACTCACAAATGTGAAATAGAGGGGTAGGATCACATAGAAACACACTGAGTCACAGAATGGTTGGGGTTGGAAGAGGGGTCTGGAGATCATCTAGTCCAACCTTCCTGATAAAGTAGATTCACCTACAGCAGGTGACACAGGACCATGTCCAGGTATGTTTTGAATATCTCCAGAGGGAGGACTCCAGACCCCCTATGAACAGACTCTTCCAGTGCTCTGTCACTCCCTCAGTAAAGAACAGTTTCCTCTGATTCAGGTGGATCTTCCTGTGTTTCAATTAGTACCTGTTGCCCTTTTTACTGTCACTGGATTCCACTGAGAAGGGTCTGCGCCCATCCTCATGACATCTGTCCTTAAGATATTTGTGTGCTTTGGTAAGATCCTCTCTCAGTTTCCTCTTCTCCAGGCTAAAAGACCCACATCTCTCAGACTTTCCTCATAAGAAAAATGCTCCAGTCTCATCATCTTTGTGCCCTCTGATGGATCTTTGCAGTCATACCTTGTCTTTCTGGAGCTGCCAAGCCCAGAAGTGGACCCACAGCCTCCATCAATGTGATCATGCTTCTTTTGATTCAGTCAAGAAATGACTGCATTTCTGAGCTGTATACAGACCCTGGTGGGTTATGTCCAATTCTTCATCCACCGACTGGATGAAGACTCTGTTCTCCAAATCCTCTTCTCTGGGGGTGCTCTCAATTCATTCAGCCCTCAACCTGTATTGATACTGCATTGCCCTGACCCAGGTGCAGCACCTAGCACTGGCCTTGTTGGAGTTCACAAGGTTCACTTGAGCCCATTCTTCAAGCCTGTTGGGTTCCTGTGGATGTCACCCCTTCCCTACAGTGTGTCAGCTGTGCCACTTTATGTCACCTCCAAACTTGCACAATATCTGACTGTCAGTGCCATTGATTAACATAATAAACAGTATGTGTCCCCATAAGGACCGTGAGAACACCACTCATTAATCTCCCCTTGGACATCAAGCAATTTACTGTAGCTCTTTGGGCATGACCATCCAGAAAATTCTTCATCCAGCTCTCCATCTATCAAACCTATACCTTTGCAATTTGGCAGAAAGAACACTCCTGGTTTCACCATTGTCACAACGTCTGTGTGACACTCTCAAGTCATTCAACAGATGTAATCTAAATTGGAGATCTTTACTACTGCAGGCACACTAATCTTCACTAATCTTAGAACAATCTATCTCCTTCCCTAAGTACTTTCCCTGAATATTTTGCTATTTAGAATTAGCTGTGGGTTGTCATGGGTACATTGAAGGTAATAGCTAAATATTAAAGCTGGCTCAGATAAGTCAAATTGCTGTAACCAAGTCATTGATACACTTATTAGAAAAACTTTCAGAGACTGAAATCTGCTAAAATAACCTCCTCTTGGAAAGATAATATTTTCAAAAAGAATTTATTCTAGCATTTCTAGGTTCTCTGAATTGTTTATTCATCATGCTACATACTAGGTGAAATTCAACATATATTGTGATATTTATTTTTTCCAATTATTCCACCCCCTTTTGCATCCTATAATTTTAAGGCATTATGGCTCTGTTTCTGCATATATATTCGGAGCCCTACCCCATAATTTTTGCAGTTGCAGAACCAGACAAACATGCTATAAAAGCATCTGCCAAAGCAGCCTGGTTATGCAGAGTTTATACATTATCACATAAGTACAACATTCACAATGAATGGGGAACTCATTTAACTTAGATGCCAGAGGTCACGGACACAAAGAGGGAGACAGGATAAAAGGCAACATCTATTTTCCATGAAGAGCAGAACAGATTTGTATTTCCATGCCTGAGTTTTCAGTCACTGTCAACAACATGAGGGTGATATTCATTTTTACTTAATTTTTCTATGAGTAGCTTTTCTTTTTTTGCCAGTTAAATTATTTTTTTCCAAATCATTACTTGAACTGGTTTTTATTGCATGATTTACAGGTATGTAATAAACGATGGATAGGAAAGTAAGTCTTTTGAGTAAGCAATTGCTGACCGAATACAATCTCCCAGGTAATTACAGACAGCAAACTGGTAGCCACATTTTGGAAAAGGGAAGTGATTTTAGCTAAAATATCTTTAAAAAAAAGGTATATTAGATAACATTGCTATGCTTAGTCTGTAAGTAATTGAAGTAATGTGGAAGAATGAATAAGGAAACTCTTCTACATAGAGCCTAGGGTAATGTCAAAAAGATAAAAGCTTTAGCATGGAGAAGAAAGCTTCTGTTTTAAAAGTAATCAGATGTTGCATCTAATTGCTGAGGTCAGTTGTTTTCAGTACAGAGATTATTATCTACAGTCTTGAAAACATCACATGACTTATGGCTAGCAGCCATTAAAGTTTTATAGTGTTTATTTTTAATAGCATTCTTTATTGATTATGAAGTGCATATATGACCACTCACAGGTATATAAACATACAAAAAGTAAGGTACGATTCATTGTGGCCCTTGTACTTTTGCTACACAGCATTCAGCCAGAAAAAACTTCAGGACTCAGAACTCAGGCCACGCACACACTCACGTCACAAGCATAACACCACAAAGCCAGCCTTTGCTGTGTCTGTAATGTTGCAATATGAGTACCATTTGTTTTGTGCCAAAATTTACTAACGCTTCAACTTTGTAAATATTTTCTACATAGCAAGGTTGAGCAAATTTCATTCTGCCGTTTTCACCTTCTGTACCAATACTTTTCATACTTATCTGCCACTAGGCCCAAAGGCAGTAAAATTGCTGTCAGAGGCAACTCAAAGAACCACAAGTCAAACACTTTCCACTGTAATTTTGGCAGTATAAAAATAATTGGACCTAGAGGAGAGGCCCACAAGTGTACACATTGTGCAATGGTGCACGAAGAGTCAGAAACTGCTGTCATATAGCTGTGACCAACTCTCTATATGACCTCTGCAAAAGACACAGAAGTAAAACGTTCAAGTGTTTTTGCTGCAAAAACTGTCTTTCCAGTACTGCTATTTTTGCTGATTTTACTGATGTGCAATCCTTTGAAGAAAAAACTTTCTGTTAAAAAATTACAGAGTTCAAGGAAATTCTTCCAATTTTCAACATAGTTTTTTCTATTTTCCTCCAACAAAAAAGCAAAAAGTCAATCACATTGAAATAACTAAATAAAGCTTGTATGCTAAAACAGATAATTGAACGAATTCCTGAAAACCTCAGAACAAAAAAACTCCTTGTATTTTAAACTCTGACAAATTATTAAGGAGACATTAATTTTATGAAACAAATAACCTATAAATACAGGCCATAAAAAAAAAGTGCTTAAGGAGTCCTTTACACTTGGGTAAAACTTTTATGTACAGAGTTTTAAAATTCTCAACTAAACTTGGAAAATCCACAGTATACCAATAAGATATTTCACACTTAAAAAAATAGTAAAATAAAATTAACAAATAAAATCAAGAGAATACTTGATCCAGAGACCTGAAGCAGTCCAGAATTTTCAGAAAATCTGTCTCCACTTTTTTTTATTTTTTTATTTTATTGGGTCTGTCTGGAACAGAGGTAACTTCTACCACAGCAGCCCTCACGGAGTTCTGCTGTAAACTTGTGGCCAGAACAGCGTTGAAAACGCATCAGTGTTTGAGGTCCTGTTAAATGATGCTCTCATAGCATCAGGGCTGTTTTGTCACCCCTCACTCTTTAACTTTCTCAAGGCCTGTGTGGTGGAATCTGCATACCAGGACAGCTGAACCAAACTGACCGAAGGGACGTTCCATTTGCTGAGCCATAAAAACTGAGGGAGTGGGGGCAGAGCTTATTCTTTGTTTTCTGAAGCAACTGCTATGTATACTGGGACTCTGCTTCCCAGGAAACGACTGGACTTCACCTGCTGATGTAGGGAATTAATATGTTTGCTTTGCTTTGCTTCCATATATTCCCTTTGCTTTTCTTTCAACCACCTTCATCTTGACTCAAGAGCATTTCATATTTTTTCCTCATTCCTGCTAAGTAGCAGGAGTGATAGAGTTGGCTTTTTTGGTACCTGGTGGCTTGCCAAGGTCAGCCCACAATATTCATAATATATTTATTTCAAATAAAATTTTCAAGTTTGACTAGGCTTCAACTGACCTATCAGAATGTATCAATATTTAGACAGTATCTCAGGATGAACGGTACTTCTCAGTTAAAAGTACATGTATATTCCATAACGGATTTATTACACTCTTATTAATTGGTGTTATTTCTGTACCCATCTAGTTTATCAAAAAATTTCGTAAACATTTTATTGTACATTCAGGACAATTACAAAAACACTAGGACTCAATGCAATGAATTAATCTTTTAAGTAAGAAATACATTGTAACAGAAAAGCAGTTCTATGAAAGTGCACAGGAAAATGAGGCAGGCAATTTGCATAAAGGAATCATTTCTATGAGTAAAATTTTATGACTATTCTCCAGGCATCTCTGGTTAAATGCTTAATCATATCAACTTTTATAGTTGAATTCTGATGTATATCCATATTCTCAACATTTTTTAGACTGCAGTTCTTTCCCATAATCAAATGAGTTTTTACTGATTGAATACTACCTATGTTGAGAACAGTACCTGAATCCAAAAGTTTTAAATGGAAACTATTCATATTCCTTTAAACTCTCCCAAGCGTTGTAAAAGAGAAAGACAAATAGTGTATTTATTTTGATATAGGACAAATTTTAATGTCATGGCCTCTTTTTCTAAACTTTGGTGACATACAGTTTAATACCCTTTGGAAATAAATGGATATTTAATACTTGAGAAAAAGTTTCTTGAAAAGTGTATTTCAAAAAAAAGGGGATGGTTTTACATGAGCACTTCCTTAAAAGTGTCACTACTTGCTACAAAAAATTCCATCGCAAGAAAGCATTTGGTTTTGAGACAGTCAGTAAGAACACGCAGTCATCTCATGCAATGAGATGGGCAGTCTGGATGATTCATGAAGCAGAGCATTTGCATAAGCTTGATTTTCCCATGTGAAAATGATTCACCATGACACTAACGATACACGGTCTTCCAAAATTTTAAATATCTTTAGAGGTTTCTTTAAATAAAGTTCCTTAACTAAAATTCACGTTAAATGTTAAGACACATCATTTTCATACCAGACTATTGCAAACCTCTACCCATGTTGCCCATACTTATCATAAAAGAAAAATTTTTACTGCAGCACTTTGGAACAAGTATTCAAACTCCATAAAAATTCAAATCGACAGTGAATTATATAATTACACTGATTTTTAAGGTTTTCTTTCTAGCCTTAACAGCTACATGCATTAAAAAATAAGCCAGAAGAAATTCTGGAGAACAATTGAGAACTTTTTCTTTTGGTTCAACTTTTGGTAAGCTTCTTCATTAGGTCTAATTTAATATTCCATATTTTGAATAATATTGCCTGGTATAATAATATTATCATCTTCTTTCAAGAGGTTTTACCTTTAAAGTTCTGTGGCAGAATTCTAAAATATATTTTTTAATTAGATTTCAATGTGTTTCACAAAGAAGACTGAAAGGGAAAAGTAACCATTCTTTTACTGCTTAATGGTGGTAGAAATAACTAAGATACTGCTAAGATTTTCTGTGTACAGCTTAATGTTTGAGTAGTAGTGCTTAGTATTATATTGTTGACGTAAGCAAGTATTACAGAACCCAGAATGTTCCAAGCTTTTTAAGAGGAGCAATATAAACTGCATAGGACAGGACAGAACTTAATTAAACAGGTAGAGTATGGCACACACCGCAAGAAATAGCGCTCTCTCTTCAAAGTCAATGTGCAAACCCAAAAGTCATTTTTGGATGCAAGCACACTACATTTGCATAAAAAAGATCTTTAAATCTTCTTTGGCCCAAGAAAATCAAGTAGGGCTTCATCACCATATTAGACATAAAGACCTTGAAAGCAAGGGGAAATAATATCATGTGCTTGGTGGTAAAATACTACAAAGATGTCATGAAAATATTAATGAACCTACATAAAACCTGTGGGATAGAAATGACAGTAGGGATATATCACAAATTATTTTCCTACATGGCATGGAGGATAATATATTTTTTCTTATATGATATGGAGGAAAATATATCTTGCATAATGTATTAGAAATTTTCTGTATTCACAAAGTAAAAAGTAATGAAATGGCAATATTTTTTTAATTAGCTGCTCTTCATAAAAAATAGGGCTAGTATCTTTGTATTGGCAACAGTAATGTCACAAGCATTTTGAAAACAATATAACTGTCTCTCCAAAAATATGGGTCTTAAAGATAATTGTGTACATGCTGTTAAACAACAGCAATGATTTAAAATATTGGGCAAAACTTTATATCTGCACATCAGCTGGTAGTAATTTGCTTTCTGTGTAGTAGAGTCTTTAAGTCAATAAAGACTTCTGGAAGTTTTAACTCCATGACAAAGATATCCTTTTCATCTTAACTTATGATAACAGATAGGAAGTTCTGTTTGGTGTAAAGACTCATTTTTATACTAGAGGAGTCTCCTGTGGCATAACGAGATATTACATCAGTGCAGTTATGCTTCTGCAAGTAGAATCAACATGAGTTTTTGTCCAGTTACAGAATGCAGCAAAAATTAGAAGTAGAGGATATGTCAAGCCAGTGATAACCAAGATATTTAATTCATGTTATGGATTTTTTCTGACACATAACAACAGATGCAAGTTGTGGAACAAACTGAAACTCTTTTGGTTTTTCTTTATCTTCTTTTTTTAGATATATTTTGTTTAATAGGATAGAATTCAAAACATGACAGTGCATGTGATAATCTAGGTCCCATACTGATCAAAGCACAGTGGATCAAAAGAAGAGTTCAGGAGAGCATTTTATATTAAACTTTGCATTAATCTAGAGTAGTATGTTTATCTGTTTATCAATTTAAAGAATCAGATGCTGGGGGGTGTACTTATGCTATTTAATGGGCAAACAAAATCTCATTCATTTGACTTTTGAGCAGAAAGGAGGTTACGTGAAGTAATTTCAGACTAAAACCAGAGCTTGAAATAATGTAGATATCTGCAGCGTGTCTAAACAGGACTTATGGCTTTGTTCAAAATGAATGTGATGTCATGTGAAATACATGTGAATCTTACTCACCTCAACTTAAGTAGAGCAAGCTGTGTGCTGGCAAAATAATGTGAAGAAATCTGCATTCCTAATGGGTGAGGTCTGACAGAGAAGAGCTGGTTGATTCTCAGCTCAAATAAGTGTAAATTTTAGAGGAAGAATCAATGTTAAGAAATAGATTTTACAAGGGACTGTGCTAATATATACTTGTGGGGACATTCATCTGCCACATTTTGTGCAAAATCACCCTAAATGACATTGTTGGTTATTCATTCTAGAGGCAACAATATATTTTTTAAAGCTTAAGCTGCATCAAAGATCTTTGTGACATGACCTTTTATTCTTTTGACTCTCCAGCACTGAACTGTTCTCCCTCCTATGAATGCTCATAGTCTGAAATTTCACTTCATAAATTAATGAAGACAAAGGTGCTACAGAAGTTATTGGCAGCTGGTCAATTATTAAGCAACATTTCTGAGAGTCAGCCCATTATTTCTCAGAGTTATACATTATTTCTCAAGTTATATTGGCCCAGTTAACTTGAGGATGTTGGTTCCATTCTGCAAAGTTACTAACTATTTCTGAGACTTTGTGGCATTTTGTCAATTAAAGTTCTTATTAAATGCAAGGTGGATTCTGAGAGGGTGCTTTAAAAAAATATCCCAAACCATAAATAATGAAATCTGACACTTGCACTTTAATTTCCCTTGCCCCATCAGAGACCAAATCTAATGGTCTTCAGAGCATATTCTAATATTTATAAACTTATATTTTGAGGCACAAAGTTTAATATGGGATATTTTTTTAATATGAGATATTTTTATTTGATAAACAAGTTACACACATAATTTTCTATAAGTTTGGGAGGCTGTAGTATAACTTGAAAGGGAACTATTCCTCAATTTGTCCAGAGGTAAACTTTCATTTTAACATATCATCAATCATTCAATATCTATTTGAAAATTCCTGTCAATATTGATAGATTAGTAGGAGCCTATAATTTAATCCTCACGGAGAAACTAACTCCTCTGCTGGTTTTATGTTGAAAAAAAGAGGGGACTGGCCACTGAGTAGCACTTGCAACAGTGAAGGGTGAAAGAATTTAATGTAATTATTTCCAGTTTTGAATGAAGTTGTCTGCATGAAAATTACATCTACTCCAGGGTTTAATCTGTCTTGTCTGTTCATGTCAATGCCACTATTAAATGTAGAATGTTTTTAGCAAGATAGATAAATGAAAAAGTGAGATAAAGAAATTGAGACCTCTGCAAAATGCTGGACAGTTTTCATGTCAGCTGTTTCGTGTAATTCCTCTAAGGAAAGAGCTTCTTTTTCTTTATTACCTTTCCAGCCACTGTACCTTTGGGATCTTTATAAGCCTTAGATACTTCTGTCAAAACAGGCTTCATTTCCTGCAGTGAAGGGCTAGCTTATGTAAGTTTTCCTAAGGAACTATTCAGATAATGGAATTCTGCAGAAATCCCTTTACCCCTATATATCATGAATGAAATGCCTTTCTCAGGCCGTATATTTTGCCAGTCCTTGAAGTGAAAGTAAGCATGCTTCAGGAAAAGATGATGTGCTGCCAGAAGTCAGACTTTCTCTGCTTCACCATTCACTCCCCACTATTGCTCACCATATCTGCTGGTGGAGGATGTTGCAAGGTCATGATGCAGGCATAAAGTTAAGGTGATTTCTGTTGGAGTGCTGCTGCGTACTCAAAAAGAGCGGTAACTGAAAAAATAGGTCGATGCCTTTCTGACTAAATGTCTGCTGCTCCCTGAGCTTACTTGCCAAGAATCAGTGCTCCAAGCAAATTGAATCTGCTAGAGAATAAGATGGGGAAGAAACTACTTAGTCTCAGATGCTGTAAATTAAAGGGGTCGC
The DNA here is from genome assembly GCA_020086605.1 of Lanius collurio. Lineage (NCBI taxonomy): Eukaryota > Metazoa > Chordata > Aves > Passeriformes > Laniidae > Lanius > Lanius collurio. The sequence goes on from JACBWW010000028.1 coordinate 5,443,612, forward strand.
TAGCCAATTTCAAGAGAAGTTATTTTAAGTGAACACTGTACAGCAAGCTGTTTACCTGAAATGCTTAAAAATCCCATATTTTCTTGAGGCAAACCTTTGTTTTTAGATTTCATAATATTATATTCAATGCAACTTTAACAAGTGTCACGGTATATTATACAAGACAGTTATCTGCCCTCATACATCACAGAAAATACGTTTCAAAGAATCCTGCATTATCAATAATGTTTATCATCAAATACAGCTTTTTGCTTTGATTTAAATTTTAAAATGGCACAAGACCAGGACCTCAAATAACTTTTAGAAATATTCTCTTTAATTTTAAAATTAAATCTTCTTTCATCTTCTCATCCAGGATGCAAATATACTTACTCTTCCCAAAGTTTAGCTCTGACCTGATGAAATTTAATCTAAATGAAGTGTATATACAATTTTTAAGTCTTAGAATGTTAGAGCAAGTAGTTCCAACATCTTACAACACAGGAATAAAATAGCAAAATGTTTCATGTTAATGTTAAATAAAAGTGAGAATTTAAGTCTGGAAACAATCACTACGAGTGACCTTTGTGAAATTTTCTTTGATAAATGGCAGACAGTTGCATCAATAACATAACTACAGTATGTTGCTGCATTAAAGAGTAAATTTCACACTCTCTGAACAACCCAGAAAAATTGCTTCAGAGCTGTTACACATTTGCCACTACTTACATAACTGTATATTAGTGGTTCTTCTATTATATCTATCTGTCATTTTGTCTTTTTAGAAAAGATTGAACATGTAACTCATATTACAACTCTATAAAATAATTATCCCTTCACTAAACTAGCTGTCATACTGTCTTGTCGAATCATAGAGAGGAATTTTAAAAGTCAGATCAGTTAGAGAATAATTGAATCAGTAATTTGGGAAAAAAAAAAAAAAAAGGTAAAAAGGAATGACTGCCTTAAATTCAAAATTTAAGTTGACTTTATGTTACTGCCCTCAACATTAAGTTGTTTCATTTGCAGCATCCAGAAATAGGTGAAGGATGACATATCTTGTAAGTGCCTTTCACTATCAAGCAGCAAACTCGAGTGATGACAGTGCAATTGAGTAACTGGATTGTAAATTTAGTCAAAAACTAAAACAAACACAGGACCAGAGAGATCTCTGAACCTTTTCTTTGTTTCTGTTTGTTTAAAGTCCTCGGTCAAATAGTATTCTAAATTCATCTCTCTAGTCTGGTATGCTTGATATTCCCTGTTCTCTTGAGGTGAGGCTTTGCTACTTCGTAACTTTTGATGTGAGGCAGCTCAACTGAGGAATATGGTACAAAACACAAACCTGGCATCACACAGCATTACAAATACATGTACAAGAAGCCTCACCATCAAGAAAATTGAAAGAGCATTTGGCTTCACTCTTTGGTCAAATAAATATTCTATACTTATCTGATCTCTTTGCCTAGAGATTACAGACAACCTTGAATACTGTTTTATCTGAGAACATCTTGTAAAGATAAAAGGCAGAATATTAGCCTCTCAGTAATATCATTGAACAACGTGGAGCTTCACAAAATCAAGAGATTTCCTTAATTCATCTATGACTTCCGAGCCCCTGGAAGCAATTTTTTTTGCTTTATATTAAGCTCAGTATTTTAAAAAATCCTGTCCTAGATATTTGTTTGAATAACAGACAATTTTTTCTACTGAATAGACAAAATTCACACTTTAATCAGAGTTTGATCAGACTTCACCTTCCATTTCTCTAAGAAGGCCTGTAGTGTTTTCATTCCCTTCAAAACCATTTTTTTCAGATTGAAGATTAATAACAGGTCAATATCACACAAAACTTAGATATTATCTGGGCTCAAAAGTGTTGAATTCTCCTCTGAATTAAAATATTCATACTCTCTTCAAATACACAAATAAGTCAAAGTGAAATTATTAACAGTTTCCTTGTTTCAGGCCTAGTTTCAATTCTTAACAGTTGGTATCTGAACTCTCACAAGCATATTCTAGTGGAAGTTTTTTCATGGTTTTGTTGGGGTTTTTTTTGTTCATTGTTGTTTGCAACTCTCTTGGTCTACACTGTATTCAGCATCTGGAGATTTAAACCTGAAATTGAAGTCAAGGGTTAGAGGTTCTCCCTCAAGTCTCCTGAGAATGAGTGATGTTTTTAATTTACCGTAACATTCATGTTACTATTTTAAGTTAGGAATAACTTTTTTTCCTTTTAGAACACATTTGAGTTAAGTAAATTTGAATATTAAACTCAGTATGCTGTTTAATATTCATGTGTGTGCCTTCTGTTACAGTGCTACCACATAAAAAAGCAATCAACACAGTCATGCTAACTTTGCATGCAGTATAACAATTCTTTCAACTTCATCACAGCCGCAAGACAGGAAAGTTTTTCATTTATGGCAGATTATCTACTGCTATAGAGTTCTGATAGGATGAGAAAATGGAGGAAAAAATGGAATAAGTATCCACAAGCAAGCATTCAGAGACAAGAGAGAAACACTATTTATTGATGAAGTGAGGGAGGAAGCCGCTTCTACTCCCTAGAAAAATCTTTTAGAAACAGTCACTAATCTGCAACCAAAGCTTAAAAAAAAATGTCCTGAAATCACAGCTGATTTTTCTAGATAAATCTCATATCTCTTACATGTAAAGAGCTGGTAACTTGTAAAAAACAAATTTAAACAACAAGATCTAAAATAAGAATAAAATCTGAGATAGCTAGAAATTAATTACTTATGTTCAATAGTTTGCACTACAATGATTTCTAGCAATATTTGCAATAATCTTTCCATTTCTTACTATGAAAAATCAAGTTCAAATAGATACATCCCATTACTCAGTGTCTCGGTACAATAATCAGGGAAAATAGTTCAGGCAAGAATGAATTTCTAATGAGTTTAACTTGATGATTTCTTCCAATGATTATATGTCAGAGACTCATGTAACAGTAAAGTGCCTGCAGTCAAGTCTTCCTAACCAGAATCATACTGCCTCTACCTGTCATTGTATCCCACACAAAGCAGAATCTAAATTATCGAATATTTTTGTGCAGTTGATAACCTTATCCCTGAGGATACCACCTGGGCAATTTCACAGTGTAAAAAATACATTCCATCTGCCCAACATAAACCTGTCCTCTTTCAGCATAAACTCATTGCCTCTTGTCTGCCACTGCAGGCACTGATAAAAAGTCTCTCTCTTATAAATCCACTTCATGTAATGCAAGGTCATAAAAAGGTCTCCGTGAAGCCTTCTCTTCTCCAGGCATTTAAAAATCCCAGCTCTCCACCTGCCTTCATAGGTGGTTCCATCTCTTTAATTATTTTCATGGCCCTCTTCTGCGTCTGCTTCAACAGGTCCCTGTTTTTCATGCTCTGGAGGCACCAAACTTGGGTGCAGCACTCCAGGAGGGGTCTCACAAGAGCAGAGAAGATGGGAAGAATCTCTTCCCTCAACTTGCTGCCCATGCTTCATTTTTTTGCAGACCAGGGTACAAATGGATTTCTAGGCTGCAAGAGCACACTGGCAGCTCATACACAACTTGCTCCCAAAAAAGCAGATGTTACTGCACACCTAAACTCACACACTCTCTGTTGGTGGTGTTAATATCTCCCACTTCAGACTACTTACCACATTTGAAATACTTATTGGAAGCATGACATCGTTCTGAAACCTCTTTTCCCCAGCCTGGCACAACACTATCCAAGCAAACTAATCAATTGTAATTTTTACATCACCTACTTCATGCTTTAAACTGAGCAGATTTCTTTGCACCCTCCATTTCAGCAACTCTTACTGCTGGGTGTGTAAGATTCACCACCTTATGTCTCTTCTGGTCTTCTGTTCCTTTTAACTATGCTGTATACTGAATCAGAAATATTGTTCTGGTATCAAAAAATTCTGTCTACTGTTCTCACACACTGCTATGAACAATAGAAAATATACAATCCTATAATTTTCATGGTGTTCCACAGGCGAGAACTGACAGAAGAGGCAGTGACAGCCGGTATCTACAAATATATTCCTTATACAAAGTATAATAGAAATTAACAGAAGTTGAAATAAGACCTGAACCCACAATATTTACATTGTGCTTTGACATTTAAGAACTAATGCACTATTTTGAATCAAGATAAAAAGAAAAATCTTCAAAGTGGAGCATTTCTGAAATTCTGAATTTACACATTTCTCTTTGTGCTCATGGACTTAAACTCAACTTACAGGTGAAAAGATTTTAATGTATTTTTAGTTATTATTCTCCTTACACTTTAGTTCTGTCCCTCAAAAGTCTGTGGATTTGAATACAGACAGCCCTTTTATCAGAAAAATATATTGAGGTTTTATTGTAAGAGGTATATCAAATAAACACAGTAAGAGAAATAAAAAAAATAAAAAAAGAAACCTGTTACCCAGCAGTCAAAAGACCTGTCTTCTGTTGGAAATTCAAAGTCTATTATCTGTTTTCTGAGAGATTTCTCCACAGATATGAATTTATTCCTGAGTGGTATTCTTACAAATAGCTCATATACAACATCCTCAGGATTTCTCTACTCCCTACAGACACCTACGTGCTGAGAAGACCTCCTATATATTCCAAAGCTCCCAACATTTTACTTATTATAAGGACCAGTCACTTTGGTTTTAGTTCCCCCCATTAAAATCCAGGCCCTGGAAACTTCTGAGTTGTGTGCAAAAATATACTGCAAAATTTACAGGTGATATGCAACCAACTGAGATCTCATCTGCTTGGTTGAAATGAAACAAATTAAACAAATTAGAGGTCAGATTTGACAGCTGAACTACCTGCTTTTTATGTAGCACTTTTTCCTCACACTGTCCTCTATCCCTTGATCCTTTATAAAAAGTGAGGCAATAATTTTTACTCTGTTGTTCAGAAGGGAAAAGCAAACCAAATCCCTGAGATGATAGCTCTTTAGTGTGGAACTTGAGAGGACCTCTCACAACCAAGTCTCAGAAAACTCTGAGTAAATGTGACTCTCAGACTATTCCCCCAACCAATTAATCCAGGTGTGCTAGGGAAAAAAAACAGCATCTGGTGTTATTTTGCAGGTGGTGGATCAGGGAAATTCTCGGAAACATGGAGTAATCCAGAGAACATACCTAGTCATGATATAGTGAAGAACTGAGTTGTCTTACTGTAATCAGAAAAAAATTCCAACACACATAACATAAGTTATTTGTGTGCATGCCTCAATAATCTTCCATCTTTTGGGGACAGCTGGTCAGATAATGCATTCTGATTTTATTTTTCTGATTAAAGCCTTCATTACTATAAAGTAGTTGTCAGCAGTAATGAAGATATCTTAGGAAATATTACTAATTGAAAGTAAATTAGTGTTCTCACACAGTCCTTGTTCCAGGGTTAATTATATCTGTTTCCTGAGGTGCACTTTTAAGATTCAAAAAACCAAAAGAGCTACAGTTAAATGCTGCTACAGGTAAACTGCAGAAATCTGACGCTTTACATTAAATGGACAAAGAGAGACAAAATCATGCATTTGTAAAAATCCATGTTGCAGTTCTTTAAGTTATATGTAGATGAGCAGTTAACACAAAATCCAAGGAATACAGTAGTTTCAAGTGCTTAAGCAGTATTTTGTATTGAATTTGCTGGTTTTAACAATGCAACACACAGTTTAATTCCAGCAGAAACAATCCTGAAAATCTAATGAGTGCAACTGTTGATACTCACGGTTCAGCCAAACGGATGATCCTCTCTTACTTTTTGATGTGCAAAAGATCAAGCTTCTGGTGCAATCCTTCAAAGGCACAGTTGCTGCAAGACTTCATAGATACAGGTAGATGCAGTGTGTGCTACAGAAACATGGGCTGTCCTGAGCCTGGCTCTGTGCAGAAGCACATACTCTTCACTTCTGAGCTGTTGGGCCTTTACAGCATGTATAATATAATATCAGTTACTGCAGGTTTAAAATCAAGTGTTAAAGCAGGAAGCTATTTAAACATGCTCATTTATATAGGACATGACCCATGGTAGATTCAACAGAAAATAATTGTGAAGCACCTTCTTTTTTTCTGGTATATTACAATTCAGAGGTAAGGCTTGGAATGCCTTGCAGGTTTAATTTAATTACTGTAGCACTGACATTTTTATACTATTAACAAATAATCCTTTGTCCCTCTAGACTAGGTTGTTTATTGCATTTTCCACCCACAGCTTAAAGTATATTGATTCCCAATTACCAGTTTATAAAAGACATCTTTTTACTGCCAAGCCATCTTTGATGCATGACTTTTCTGCCCACCCCGAAAGCGGTTTTAAAAGTACACAGGTCAAAAGAGGTAGCAACAAGATTAATTAAAAGTTACACGAAGAAACAAAGAGATCGAAACAAAATTAAACACACCTTAAATTACTGCAACAAGGTTTCTGTGCACCTTAAACACTTCCACTATCAAAAGACATTTTCTTACCATGGAAAATTTCCTACTGAGGAGAATGACATTAGAGAATGACAATTAAAATCATATTAGAGTGGGATCACACTAGAGATACAGTGTTGAAAAGGATATGAAATGAGTATCGTTGCTGTCCCAAAGTATAATTGCTTAATATTGCAGTGTAATATAAATTTGCAGTTACAATTACTAATCACAACCTTTCTCCCCAGGTGCCATAAATTGACCTGGAAGAGGAAGGCAAGTAGACCTTGGTTATGAGTTGAAAATGTCACACTTGAAGGTCGCATGTCCTGTATCTCTTCATAGATTTTCTGTAGATGTCTTCAAAATCCTCCAATCATCAGGACAAGATTAAGATGGCCCAATGGCATTTGTTTGAGTGTTACTACATGCTTAAGGAGTTTTGGTGCAGTGTGACTTTACCAGACCATCATAATCTTCCATGATTTCCAGACCATATAGTTCTTGGCAGTCATTACTACCCCTGCTCACTTCTTCTGCCGTTTGTTGTTTTAGTGTAACAGCAACTATCCTGGAAAGGGTTCTTCCACGTCTTTCTCTTTGCATTCATTGACCTTATCTTGAGCTATGACCACTTAAAAGGCAGCAGTGTTTTCCAAGTTGCATTTTGGCTGGGTTTTTGGGGGCTATCTACTTCTGTCACCTACAGAATTTCTCGTGAGTTCCTCAGTGTTTATTGAATATTGACAGGCATTTCCTAGGCATATAATTATTATGTTTCCTTCCACAATCTTTCCAAACTAGCACATTTAATCTCTAAATTCAAACACCACTACCAATCGTTTCAGTATTTTTGCCTCAGAGCCAGTGCAAAATTATTATCCCATCTTTCTTTGTTTCAGGAAGTTTTGTGCTCGGTGTCATTCGAGATTACTAAAGACTCCATAATCATATTAGTGTAATAAATTTTCTTTTGCTAACAAAAAAGTAGACAATTTATATTAAGCATAAAGACATCAACCATTTTGATAGGAGAATCCTCTTAAGCAGCTTTATTCAACGAACAGGTGGATGATCTGTGCTGCAGCTATGACCCAGTTCACTTGCAGGTCATTCTTACCACCTAGCAGAGGTCCCAGTACTGACAGAGCTAAGGACCTGTCGGATATTTTTAAGACCATTACTCGTTATGACTAATTTACATGCACAAATACACTCTTACGTTTAAAGTCACTGTCACCTCTCTTTTTGCATGCCTTTTGCTTTCACCCACCCTTGCATTCCTCAGTGCTCTATTCCTGAAGTGTTCAAAGATAAACTTACCCTATCCAGACCCAGCATTCATTTTCTCAGGTAGAAGGTGTTCCATTAACTTCTGTGCATCAAGTTTTAGGAAAGTAAATATGTACTATTAACAGGGTACTTAGTAAAATCAAGGTGTATCCTTTGTTTCTTTTGTATTTTTCAAGAAACTGTAATACACAATAGTTCAAAAGATGCATGCAAAGCATTGTCTCCCAAGCCAGTTGTACCACAGTAAGGGTGAGGACTGCTCCACAGTCAGGTCATGACTGTGCAAAGGGACTTAACCCACAAGAGTGAGACTGTGCTTACAGCTGCATCCTCTCCTTTTCTCTGAGTCTTACACCTTCCATAAGGCTGCACTGCCCTCTTAGGCACAGCCAACGTAGTTTCACCAAGAGTAAACCATGCTTGACTAACCCAGTGGCCTCCTGCAATTAATTGACTGACTCAGCAAACAAGAGAAGAGCTGTTTTTGAATGAAACCTTTAGTTCTGAACATTTTCATTCCAAATATATTTTGACATACACAAATATGGTTACAGCACTGAGGTGCAGTACATTTTTCTAGCTTTACTGGTCAAGTGTTCCTTTGACACAATATTTAACTCATTCAGTTCACTGGCTTATGATTACAAGCTGCATGATAAACAATTCTTAAAAGGAGTGGATGAGTATATATATACATCTGCAACATGCAAAGATACCTATCAACCCAAAATGGTTATATATTTATCAACATATACTATCAAATGTAGGCTATACCATTCAGTGGAAAGGCATAAATGAAGGAAAATTTAGGATTTTGTTGATGACATAATTATTTATGAAAGTCTATCTAACTGTCTACAAACTTGAAAGAATAGCAAAACTGCATAACAAGTTCTTTCGTCCCTTTTTAAATCTATCACATCTACACCTTCAACTTGGAATGCTAACACCCTTTTGTTCTTACCATTGCAATTTTAGCAGTGATCTTTGAATAAATATGTAAAGACACATTTTTATTGAACAAAGTACATTAGATACAGAACCTACACAAACATCAAACTTGATTATCAGGTCCATCTCTTGGTGGGTTTACTGAATATTTTCTTGGAAACTACATAAAGATTTCATCTAGAAAAGCTTAGAAAATGTCTTTTTAGATTTGCCACCTGCCAAACACTCTCCCAGTATAACTTAATTCCTGTGGGCCATTGTATTGTATTTGCAGCACCACATATGGCAAAAATGGGTAGCTCTTCTTTAGCATATTTTTAGACCTAAGGCTGTACACAGAAGAAGCTGAAACAAAGCATTTGCTGAAGATCATGACTTTTAGCAAGTTTGTGAGAAAAGTCCACTGCAAATCACAGCCGTCTATATACTGTATACACCCAGGCTCCATCATAGCAGCAAGAGAAAATGTTCTCAGACTCCTTCCTTGGTGAGGGAGGGCAGTTCTTTGCAGGATCCAGGAAGACCTACAGCATCCAAGAGAAGTTTCTTACTGTTAGAAGAGGATCATATTACAACACAATAATTTAGAACAGCATTTTCTGGGCTAAAGCAATTTCTGGTACCAAAATGCACAGCTCTCAGCTGTCTTCCTCACCAGTTTATTCCTTGCCTGAAGCCAAACTGGCATAGAGGAACACATGTCCATGCCCAGCAGCTTCAGTTCAGCAGCTAACTAATGCAGAGGACAGCATGCTAGCTTAAACTGTGAAATATAATTTGAGGTCAGTGTAGGCTGCTTGTTTACAAGCATAACTTACTATCTCACCTATCAAATAAATAGTAAGCTGGTTATTTATAAACTGTTCAGTTGCCACTGAAATAATGTAAACATTTGACTCAAAGAGTTATATGCTTTATTTTGTTATTGTAGTCATGTCCCAAAACACCTAAGATACCACTTCATCCTATAGAAATGTTGGCCTAAAAATATATAAAGGAAGGGGATAGGAGAGCGAATCTTTTACTTTATATTACACGTAACCTTATGTGTGTTACACACATCTTAAATGCAAATAAGAGTAATTTTGGAGTAGAAATTTAGATAATATAAAGAACACATACTAAGAACATTGATACATGCGTAAACATTAGAAGTTAACAAAAAAAGACTTATTTTCTAGCCAAAGGAGTAGACAAACTCGGTTCATGAGTTTCACTGCAATGCAACACCAAAAGTGACTTAGATCAACCAACACTTCCTGGTTCACAAATAGAAGCAAACAGAAAAAAGAGTAGCCACAGCTGCCCAACCCCTCTTCACCCTCACATCAAGTGAAAAAGCAGCCAATGTGTCTCTCCTGCACCCTTTTCTGCCCTGCATGGCAGAAGTGGCTTTATTACTGATATGTCAAGCTTCAACAGCTGCTGTGCCAGCATCTCAGCTTGGAGTACTTGAGAGAGAAGCAGGAGGGAGAGCCAGAGGGGAAGGATAATCTCTGAAGCCACTTAATTTTCATTCATCTCACTGGAAAAAGAGCAATTACAGGAGTAATTTTAGTTTTCTGAACACCTTTCTACCTCTGCCTTCAAGCAGCTTTTTCTTTTTCCCCAAACACAAAGCAATATCTGACTCTTTCTGTTTAATTGTATGGCACCTACTGCACCTTTTAACACCTACTTCTGTAATAAAAATATAAAGTTCTGAGGAGAAGTAAAGCCCTAGAGCAGCAGAACTGTACAGAACACTCACCAAAAAGTAGCTCACCAAGCCATCAAAAGGCTACAGATACTGGAAAAATCTCAGTAGCTCATATTTCTACCTAAGTGTGCAGTGTAGTTACGAGCCTAATTCAACTTCTTAAACTGCACAGACTCTGTTTTCTTATTTTTACAGTAGCTTTTAAGAATTTTGTGAGATTTGATTAAGATACAGCTTCATCAACCAAAACATATTAATAACTACACAAAAATCAAGAAATTCCCGGTTCATCATACAGCACTTAATTGCTGCCATGCCTTCCCAGAGGATCCTTTTTCCCCCTTATACTCTTTCCATCTGTTCACATGAGTGAGTCATTCCCCATCATGAAAAGAGCTCAATTTATACACACAAATCCAAATTTTTATCCAATCCACTATTTCTTCCAAACAGAAGACTAGCCGTAGAAAGATGCAACTTCCCCCATTTTGAAGCAGCGAAAGGGCTTTATTTTCTGTCACATATTATTTCTCTGACTTCATCTGATTCATCATCCTATACCTACTCAGCAATTTCCATAATCATCTAGATCTCAAACCATATTTCTGAAGTGGCCTGTAGCTACCACAAGCACTCCGATTTTACTTGGTCTGACATCTGTGTTAGCTGATGCATTTAAGTGGTTCTTTGACCCATCTGTGAGTTAACAGTGGTCCTCTTTCACTCTTCTAAAATCTCTCCCTGGGAGAGACTACGTATGTATTCTGGGGTCACTGCATATTTCTCAAAAAATCAACATGATAACACAATTACCAATAGTGTTGTTTTGTTGGGATTTTTTTAAAGACAAAAGAAATGCTAGTTTTTCTGAACGAACTGTTTTACGGAAAGAGAATCGCTAGTTAAAGAGAGTTCACTATGCTAGGGACTTAAAATGTGCATTCATATTTTTTATTCATATACTATTTATATAGCATATATTAAATGTAATTATTTAGAAAACACATCTTAATAAAGGATATATATATGCCAAAATTCCTACAACAGCTGCATCTTTTTCAATGCAAGACAATTTTATCAGTTGCACAGCCGAATTCTGTGACCACATTACAGATCAACCTTTAGGGACTGCAAAAGAAATGTGGAATGCAACGAATGGAGTTTCTAATCATGTATTTATCCAAATTTGGGACATTTTATTTTTACAAATTATTTTGAAAATAAGAAAAAAAATCCTACCATTCAAGAAGAAATTATTGTAAAATCAAAGTCATGATTTTACATGAAATCATATTTCCATGGATTGACACACTGTGATCAGTTTGACAAATTATTCTAAGATGCAGACAGACAACGCTCGTTGACTTTCAGGGGAACTATAGGTTTCAAAATGCTCTAAAATCAAACCTGTTATTTCTCAAGTAAAGATGTCATCCAGGTTATGTGGGCATTTAGACTCTGAAAGTAACTGGTCATAGTCCAGTAAATAGTCATTAAGTCTCGGCTCACATAGATGTGGCAATCTCAAATGTCACAGAACCATGGAATGGCTTGGGTTGGGGGGAGCTCTGTCCAGCCATCTTGCCCAACCCACTTCTCATGGGCAGGGACAGCTGGATGGGGCTTTGTT
>JACBWW010000028.1:5455963-5612567 GCA_020086605.1 Lanius collurio
GAAAGATCAAGATTTTCCAGACATTGTATCTTTAGGTTTTTTGCTCAGCTCCAGGGTTCCAATGTTATGTATGTGTTGTGTACAAGTCTATCATTCAGGGCCTGATCCTTATAGATGGGTTCTGACCCACAGAGTTGTGGGCAAAGCAAGGTATAAGGGGTCTCATATGTGTAAAAGACACAAAAGTCTTAAACACATTATGTCACACACTTTTCCACTAACACAAAAATACAATAGCACAGAAGTAATGTGCTCCATTGTAACTGTGGTATACTGATATGTTATCCCAGGTGTTCCATGTATTCTGAAATCTAATAGCTAATTTTCCATTGGTGACAAGAGGTGAGAAAGAGTGAGAATAAAGAAGAGTTCTGAGGCAAGGTAGTGTTTGCCTTGATGTAAGAGGTAAATGTGAGACTACAGAAGCACTAAAACTAAAGCTGAAAATGCAATATTAGCTAGCAGAAATATACATACTGGTCAATCCTGACTTCTTTGTTTCCATAAAAAGGACTATAATTACCAATTTGTGACAACTTTTACAACTTCTTGAGAATGAAGTAATGTCTTGGAAAACTGAGACATGCTTTTAAATATATAAAAAAATAACCAGCTTCATCCCACAGTCTAAATTCAAGAAAGACAAGAATATATTAAAACATGATTCATTTAATAGGTTTGAATGAACAACTGTAAAAACATCCTTTAGATAATCTAATGTATAGACCAAATTAATCATCGGAGAAATGCCTTCTTTATTACAGTATTAAATAATATATCAAGTCTAGGTATTTTTCCTCTTTTAATGATTTAAGGTATTTTAATGGATTATTTACCTTGAGAAAAAAAATCCATTTTATTCGGTGAATAAAATCAGAAGAGATTACAAATTCGCAAGCAATAATTTCACAGTTTTTAAAGTAATTATATGTTTAGCTGATAAATTGAATTCAGTTTGGTTAGTTACTTTACTATTCAGAAAGATATCTCTTATAACTGAGACCCCCTAAGGAAACAATATTTGTTTTCATGTACCCATCTGGTGAGTTGAATACTGACTTTTGCAAAGCAGTTACTTTCAGTCATCTAGCCTAACAGCCAGTTCTATTGTTTTGCTTAGTATAAAGAGTTTCAAACTAAATAATAAAGAGGGTTTGTGTGCACAAAAGGAAATGTTGGCTACGTGAGAGCATTAAATAAAATTCCATGTAGTCAGGGTAACACAAATTCTCACAACTTATTTTCCACTTTTTCACCCAGCCTTCAAAAAACATCCAAAACAAACCAGAAAGGGCTATATGAAATTTCCTGAAGAGAATTTTTTTACTTGCACATATATATAAATTAAAGGACTTTCTTTGGCTCAAAACCAGTCCATTTAACAGCATCATCCCTATGTAGCTCTCTCTGCACTGGAATAAAGCAAGAAATCAAGCACAGAGCATGTTGCCAGAGGGTATTTCAGGATAATATCACAGCATTCAACTTGCATTTATCTGCAGAATTTCAGGGTCATTACTTAACTTTAACAAGCACATAAAACCATCAGGAGCCCTCTGTCTTCATAGAGAGGAAAGTCACAGGTTTTCTGTCTGAAATGGAAGAAGCTTCAGAGAATTCCCTTGCACACCACACCCCTACATGAAGAACCCTGAACTTTGGAGTAAAGTTATAGCCACAAGTCTTTCCAACTTACTCAACCTCTGCCCTTTGATGTCATTTGGGAAGAAAGTTGCTTTGTCTCCTGGTTTAATTATAAAATCATTATTTCAGTGAGATTCACGTACAATGTTACCCCAGTGTATCAGCAAAATTATGGAATATTGTTTATCTCATTTAGTGTCTTTATACATGACAAGATTACAATAAGTATATTATCTCCAGAGACTATGTTTTTCTAAAAAGAAAATATATTTGAAAAATAAATCATTACCATTTTACACTGAGAAGAAAGATTGTTTAAATTCTTTCTTAACAGAAAGTTGCAATTTTCTTCATAAAAATGTTTTAGTATATCTTGTCCCAACCACCATCCCGCTGAGCTTCAGTTTTTTCTATCTTGCTAACTTGTATATTTCCATCCCTGGAAGAACTGATCTGAACCTTCTGATTAAAAAGGGGAATTTTACCCACAGTATATAACAAAATGTAAATTAATAAATATAGGTCAAGCCACAATTTTTAAAATGTCACTGTTTGGACTATAACTTATAATGAAAAAATCTGAGATCATTTCTAAAAGGTACCTGTTGAATAACTCTTACTGTTGTTAAACTAGATTCCTTACTTGCTCATTTTTTCAAATTTCTTTTTAATTAATTATGACTTAACCATATCTCACAACACAAATACCAAGTCCCAAGAAAGTTATTTAAATTTGTGTTTGAATTAGAGCTACTTTTTGAAATACTCCAGTAATTTATGAAGATACAGAAACCTTCACATGTCTAGCTACTCATCAGTCATTTGTATAACCTTATTTAATGATTTTTCTTGAGATTTCATCTCTCTTCGTACACATCTTTGTTACTCCCTGCTCCCACCACAGTCCATATTTGTAGCTGACAGAGGTGTCCTGTTGTTCCTCTAAGATATTCATAATAATCTTACACCAAACTGCATGGCCCTTGCTGAAATCTTTCCTGCTTACTGAGAAGTACTTCCACAAGGAAAATTTACTCATGAATGAGCATTATATTCTCTCCTCCAATCTCAATAATCAAGCTGATCCCTTAATTACTCCTTAAGTTGATATCAATGGTTTTTTTTTCAAAATTGACCCTTGAAAATACTTTTCTGTTTCCCAACAGCTTGCAATGTCATTATAGACACTACTGAGAAGTTTCTATACCATTTTCAATTTAAAATAAACATTGAAAATAATCACAAATTGTTAGGGAGGAGAGGGGTGAAATTCTATCTTCATAGAACTGCTCGTGAAGGAATTTATTATTTCTGTATTAAAATTATGCACTGAATTCAGGTCTAGTGATGTATCTAGATAGTATACAATGATTTGTCACTGACAGAAGACATTGCTGAAAATGCAATATAGAAAGCCCTGAGTAGAAAACTGTAGCTGGTAAAACTTAAAAGAAATAAGAGTCTCCTTCTTGAAAAGGTGCAGTAGATGGACAGCTATTCTGGGCACAGCACCCAACATTTTGTAGATCTATTTTTCCAGTCTATTCTAAAAGTAAAAATAAACTGACATGCATACACAGCAAAAAATATTTTGAAATATAAATTTTAATTTATGAAAATGTTAAAGAAATCTGCTTTGAGAGTTCTTTAGTTTTTTATTTGATGGGGCCACTAACACATTAATAGCCATTAGGCAAGGAATAGTCTGCATATTCATCACTCTTCTGATCTCATTATGTGATTATAATTCTTTTACATAGTAAAAGATGGTTTACAATATATAAGATGGTTTCCTAATACAAATACTCCACAGACATTTTTGCTATAGTCTTCAAAAAGATCTTCACAGATCTTCACAGCAGTAGCTGTGTAAAATTACTAGTGAAACAGAAAAAATTTTTATCTTGAATTGCAGTCTTGCAGCTCAGGCTCATGAGCTTTTTAAAGCAGCACACTGCAGAAGTAGTGTGGCACCTCCTGCCTCTGTCGCTCATACCCACTTCTTTTTCTTACACACCCTTTTTTGTGATTAGATACTGAACTGATATAGGTGAAAATGAATTTTTTTTCTCTTTCCTATATGGCTGAATTCAAGAGGGTGAGAAAAGACTCAAAAAAATAAAGTCCAGAGTGGAATACTGTGTAACATATTTATCCAGATTTTAAAGAAAATACCAATATATTCTCCCAAATATAATCATTAATTACATTGAATTATTTGAAAACAAGAAAACTTGCATATAAAGTATAATAATCTAAAGATAAATGTATTGATTTGCAGATCCTCAAAAATATTCAAATAAAACAGCTCCTGATACCTCTCAGTTTTCTGCACCATGGTCATTCTCACTATGTATTTACGTTTATAGGCCAATTAGAGAAGCTATTGCTTCCCTCTGATGAGTTTTTAACACCAGAAAAGTTGCCTATTAATCGTATTACATCCAGTGGTATCCTATTACACTGTTAATGTTCTTAACTGATACAAAATCTCTATAAAATGTATAT
This sequence comes from Lanius collurio, assembly GCA_020086605.1. Lineage (NCBI taxonomy): Eukaryota > Metazoa > Chordata > Aves > Passeriformes > Laniidae > Lanius > Lanius collurio. The sequence continues at coordinate 5,460,116 of JACBWW010000028.1, forward strand.
GAGTTTTATAAATTTAACTTTTTAAAGCACATTTTAGCACTCAGCAAATTAATTATCCAAATCTATATGACTTTTACATTATTCTTACAGGAAATAGAGGAACAAGTTACAAACTGTTCTGTATATGACATTACCAAAAACTGTTATTTTAATTCATTAGCACATTTTATCTATTTGTTAATTAAACCAAAAATAAAACTGCTATTTTGACTTAATTTGTTCACTTTTAAGGGGAAAAAATTTGCCTTCATAAAATTTTCTTTCCATTTAGAGGAATATTACTTCATTCTATATCACATTTGGGGCAAAAAGGCCTTGCCCAGGATCAGCTGACAGTGATATCAACTGGTTCTCATCGATTTACAGAGATGTATGCCTGAGAATAATTCCAAATATTTTCTTAGTTGAATTAACACAGAACTGTGAAATACCTGTTTGAAAGAGCATGAGAAGACCACACAGGCTTTCCTGGGGTTTCAGTAAATGTAAGCTTCAAAAGGAAGTATAAAAGGCAATTTATCCTCTGTTCAGTACAATTGCTGCAAAAATTATCAGGGGAATGCCAAATCTAAGCTCTAATAAATAGTACTTACTACTGAGGAAACTAGACAATCTCACTGCAAGAATCACAAAACAATCCTAGTGTATTTCATGCTATTAATTCTCATAAATTCATTCATGCATACAATTTAAACTTGCTGCTGAGATGGTAACTTTTCTTCCTTCCTTATTTCTGTCCACTCAATGAACTCATATATCCAAGTTAAAAGGGAGGATTATTTCATATCCAGGCTTTCAGCAGAAGAGAAAGAAAATAGTCTCCATCTTTCTAGGAACATCTTCACGTTACCCAAAACATGCAGTGGAAATACAGAGAGTCACAAAGAGTCCAGCAGAAAATCTGAGGAATTTTTTGTGAATACCGAGCCCATTATCTCCACTTGCTTTTTACAGGGATCACTCGTATTCCTCTGGAGGTATGAAATATTTTCTTGGACAGCCTTGGGCTTGCGACAGACGTAGAACTCCGCATGAGTAACACCCTCTATATACAATAGTGTTAAAAATGTTGGAGTATTAATATGGTTTTGTAATCCTGAACACACCTTAAGTCTTTTACCAAATTCATCCAAACATTGTTTAATTACCTCAAGCTGATCTAGCAAACATCTGGACATGAAGACTTGCCACCAGTCTTTTAAATACCAGTATACGGGGTCAAATTACAGAGGTAAAGTACTTTTATTTTATAAAAGTGCACAATGGAAAACAAGTAAGAGTTTGAGCCAGAGTTACTGCAGACATCAGTTAGTTTAACCATCAGGCAGTCAAGACTCTGTTCTGCTTAATTAGACTTTCCAATAAAATATACACTGACTATAAGTCAGTCTCTGTGAATTATTTGAAGTCAGACATCTAAATACTGAGGTTGCAGTCTCTTTGAAAATCTCTCCATCCATATTTTTCCAGAAACAAAGGTGCTTTGTTTTACTTTCCGTGCAATCTTGCACTGCATAGTAGTTGGAAAGTTACTTGCTACTGCTGGTGTAGAAATACTATTTATAATTTAGTTCCTATGTCTTCGTTTTCCAGGCTGTCCATACTTTTCAAATACCTAATGATTAGTCTTCAGGCTCAGGGAGAAAGATATACAGATAGACGGGGAAAAAACCCTAAAACCCACAACCACTGTAGGGTCCCTAGAGACTCCTCCCTGCTGAAGTGAGGGAACTGCAGGGCCAGATGCTGTCCAGCACCCCTTTCCTCAACACCACATCTGCAGCTGTGTCATTTCTCATGGTTTCTTCCAGCCTACTCTGCTTCTAGTGAATTTTGGCAACTCACAAAGGAGAGAGGAAGAAAGAAAAGATATTTTAAAGAGGGAGAGAATGCAGAGAGTAGAGCAAGCATTTCAGCAAGCATTGTTCTGAGAACTGCTATTGCTTGCTGTCACAACAAAACCACATATACATTACAAGCACCAGAAATATTAGGTTCAAATGGAAACAGTAGCATAATATAATATATTTGGTGAAAGATTCAAATTCCTGGCAACAGCTCAAAAAATTTTATTTGATGTCCCTTGCAACAATGTTTTAAGATCATGTTGGATGTAAGATGTTAAAGGGAAAAAAATCCTACTTAAATCAACCAAATCTTTACTCTAAATATGTGCACTTTCCTACTTAAAGATCTTGGCCATGTAAAATTCCACTCAGCTCCTTCACACAGCCTTTTTATCTCAAAATAAAAAATTTGAATAATTCTCAGATTTCTATAATCTTAAATTAGAAAATTTTATTTCGAATGACTTACAAAATATCAGGAAATAAACAAGCCTGATCCCTTGGTTGTCCCATATGTGCCATGTGATCGCAGTCAAGATGATCTTTTCCATGACCTTCGTGGGCTCTGAGGTCAGGCCTCTAGCTCCCTGGATCCTCTTCTGGACATTGTGTGTCACACTGGCCAACCTCCAGTGACCTGGGACCTCCCCAGTTAGCCAGGATTGATAACTTATGGAGGGTGGCTTAGTGATCTCTGCTGCCATCTCTCTTTGGATGAAGCTCAGAGACTTATGAGTGTCTAAATGCTCTGGAAGGTCACTTCCTACCTCCTCCTGGATTACAGGGGGTCTAGTCCACTCCCACTGCCTGTCTACCAACTAAGAGGACTGGCTGCCCTCATGACAACCATTCCTAGTGTTGAAAACCAAGGCAAAGAAAGCATTAAGTTCTTCAGCCTTTCCCTCTTCCTTGCTGGCAGTGTTCTCTCCTGCATCCAACAAAGGATGGAGATGTTCTTTAGTCCTCCTTTTGTTGTTAGTCTATTTATAAAAACACCTTGTATTACCTTTCATGTCAGTGGCCAGATTTCCACGACCTAAAAACATCCTGGTACTCTTCCTGATTTCTGGCTGCTTCTTCCAAAGTTCTGTCATGGTTTAGGAATGGTACTCCCCAATTTAGTATTCCTGTTGAAAACACCCCAGACCATAGGTCACTGACTCACTTTTACCCTCTCCCTGTGGTGGGATGGAGAAGAGAATTGGAGGCACAAAAAGGAAAAGATCACAGGCTAGGATACAGTTTACTGGAAACAGCAATGAAATAAGAAGTACAGTGACAAGAATACTAAAATCAAAGTGTATGAGACAGGCAAGCATTTCACGTGCATGTGCTCACAATGTGGAATCCAGTGCCACCCAACTGCACATTCTGGAAAACCAGAAAAAAGATGTGAACCCCCTGCACATGGTGTGAGGGGGTATAGAATGGCCCTGGGGTCCTGGCCTTGCCCCTCCTACGTCCTGCAAAAGTTAACCCAATCCTGCCTAGAACCAGGACAAGGTCAAAAACTCTCTTTTCCTTCCTAAGATCATGTGAAAGCTCCCTGTTCAGCCAAGCCAGTCTTATTCCTACATGGCACTTCTTTTGGCACATGGGGACAGTCAATTCCTGTGTCTGTAGGATTCACTTCTTAATGTCCTGCCTTTCTGGACTTCTTTTCTATCAAGGACTGTTTCTCAGGGGACTATCTGGACCAGTGCCCTGAACAGGACAAAGTCCATATTCCTCAAATCTAAAGCAGACCCTCTTCCTTACTTCAATAAGAATTAAAACTCATCATTTCACTATAATTACTTACATGAATGTAATTTGAATCCAAACCACTTTAAAACATTTAGCTTTCTACTGCGTAATTTTGTTTTCAAGATTCAGCTTAGCAATGTAACAAACAGAACAGTAATAAATGAGAGTCTCAAATGGCAAGACATTCAACTGCTTATTTCCCTTAAACTATAAAGAACTTCCAAACTGAGTGTTAAAAGTCCAAAAATTGGAAAATAATAAAACATTAAGGGGCAGAAATCTAGTTCAAAATTCCATTATTCAGAAAGATGAGTATAACTGTATAAAACTACACATAAACATTATGGTTTTTATTAACAACTCTCAGAGCAATGATGTTTTATTTAGATGACTGTTAAAAACACTGCCACAAAGCAGTCATTTCCAATCAATGGCTTAGTTTACTTCTATATTAAATGAGTCAGAAGTTACTACTGTTGATATATGGAGCTTCCTCTTCTGAGAGAAAGCTATAAGCAAAATTTCTTGGGTCATATGATGAACATTTTTATCATTACTGAATATTTACATGAAGAAAAGCAAAGACCTTCTTCAGGATGGGAAGGTTTAGAAACCTGTGTGTATATTTGCGAATGGAGAAAATTATGCATGAGGGCCTTAAAAAAGCAAGAGGTAAGCAGCAGTACTACAGGAAAAATATTTCCTCTTAAAGTTTAAGAGTTGTTAGTACAATAATTTTGGAAGCACCAAAATAATCTGCACAGCATTATACATTTATTAGAGGTCTGCGTTTCACACTCACAGAATACACAAAAGCAGCAAGACGAGCAACACAAGCCCCAGTGCTCCTGCACTGCTCTTACCCTCTCAGAGCCCCTCTGCTGATGGTCAGTGATGGCCTCCTGTTTTGCAGACACAGCTAGATATTTACCATGGTAAATTGTGTAGTCTGAGCTCAGACCATTCTGGGGTCCCCAAGCTCCTCTGGAGTGAAGGCAGGCACCCTTTATGAATCACGTTCATCTGTACAGAGCTTGGACTCTAAAAAAAATGTATTTTTAAATACTCCAAATTTACATTCCAGCAAAAAAAAAATTATACTGAAAGTAATTTAGCTGGTTTCTTCCTCTCAGTAACATATTTTCAAAATCAAAAGATAGAAAAGAAGAGCAATGAATTATATATTTTTACATATAATGGACACAGAACCTCATATTCTGTCTCAGAGATTGGCCAGAAACATATGTCTACTGGAGGGGCTTGCATGAATAAAAATTCATCAATGTATTTTCTCAAACTGAGACCAGTGAATCTACCAGTGACTGAATACAGGTATCCAAAGCCCCCAGAAATGAAAAACTATACTGAACACAGGTAAGCAGCTGTAACAGTTTAGCGGGGAGAAAAAACAATCAAGCAGAGGTTGTTTGGGGTGTGAGCCTATCCCTAACATGACACAAGCATATAGCACAGCAATACACTTTTTGCCAAGTGTCTCATCCATGCCTTAATCCTTGCCATCACCTCAGCCAAGAAAATCTATCTCCTCACCAAGTGCCCTCACCTACAACAAACTGTCACACAAATGTCGACCAAAGATTCCAGCATCACATGCTGCCTTTTAGGATCCGTTCTTTAGGGGATTGGAAGAAGGAAGGAAAGGAGAGATGTCCAGAGGAGAGCAAAGCATTAGTCAAAAAGGTTGCTGGACTTTTAGCTGCTTTTCCGAAAACAGAAAAGAGGTTAGGCATAGGGATTTCACAGCTTGCTGATGTTTTCTGTAAAGAATCCTCTCATTAGGTCATTTTCCATATACCACCACTTCATTTACTCGTTCACTTCAGTCATTATATTGGAAGAATAAAATTTTCAAAAAATATATAAATAAAAGGCAAATCATTTGCCTTTTCAATAGCAATATAGTTGAAGAAAGTAAGTTAATGGAAAATTACTAATGTTGATGTGTAAAAAATTATCACTTAAATTGCAATCTAAATAGAAGAAATTAAGCAAAGAGTTGGCAAAATAATTAATTTAGCAGTTCAGAGCGGAACCTCGTGCCACTGCAATAATTGTAATTAATCCCACTGTGGTGGAATAATAAATTTAATAAAAACTATTGACAGAAGGAAGCTTGCCATAAATAAATAGTAATAAATAAGTAAATCAGGAGTCAATATCAGCTATGATCCTGAACGGAAATGCAATCTTCCTTTAAGTATTTGTCCAGGGCAGGAGAAATCACAGAGCCATAACAAAACTTCAGTAATTTTCAATGATTTGATTTATCACAGCTGTGTGTTCCAAGTGTATTGGTTCTACTCTACCAGGATTTTACTCATCTAGCTGGTCACTCCTGTGAGGAAAACCACTTGATGCCAAGGCTGTCAAAATGAATTTTGGTGGTACTAAATCAGTGATGGCATCAGAAAGCTTAATTACTCAGATGCCTGAGATACTGGAACGCTGGAAATCAAATTGTTGCTAGTTTTTTGCTTGACCTTCTAATGGCTTACTAAATATGGCCAGGGTGCACATTGATTTTGGTATTCATGGCATGTTAACAGAGATGACTGCAATAACTGATGGGTCTGCCAAGACTCTCCTGTGCATTGACACCACAAGCAGGAGAAGTTGACAGCTGGACCACAGCGGAGCTTCAAGTTTGAAGCTATTTGCTTTCTCCAGGAGGGTAGATGGAGTATGCTGTGGGATCAGCTGAGGCCCCTTCTTCACTCAGAGACAGCCAAACTAGATAATATCGTTGTGGAGAAATTATATGGAGACTTATACTGAATTTAAAAGTGAGGATTACAATTCAAAGTACATATAATTGGTGAAACATCACACATAAGGTGATTTGGCTACAACTAGAAGTGATAAACAGTTGAATGGACTGTCTAAAGCCAATCTGTGCCACCAGAGACTGAAAATAATAATGTTATTTGAGGAGAAACTTGGAAGAATTAAGAAACTCTGGGAAATGGAAAAGTGACCTCTTTTTACCCAGTACTTGAGTTTTATGAATTGATAGAGCATAACTGCCAGTCTAATCAGGAAGCAGGTGTTAATAAGCAATGGAAGAGAGAAGAGTTCAATCATATTAGTTATCAACATGAAAGGCAATACATTAAGGATTAAACAAGAATTGGCATTTTGCTGGTTGGCATCTTGTCCAAAGGAAAAGGGATAAGAGTGAGTGAACTACAAGACTAAATATGTGAAGTGAAAATCTAATGTTCTGTAATTTAAGAAAAAAATTGGAAATGCCTTTTATAACCCTTATAAAGTGGGCTACAAAATTGGACCTTTACTCATTTTCAGATCAATTAAACTCAAAGTTAATGAACTATTTCATTGGTCAGAAACCTAGCATGTCTAAAAAGAAAAGCAGAACATTGATGAACCGGTCCAGATGAATTATAGTCTAAATAATGATCTTGATTTCAATTGAAAACATATTTTGAAATTATTTTGTTCCTCTTCTATTATTTTATAACCAGACAAGAGAATAAAATCTAGATATAAAGCACAGAGGTATCATATATTAAAAGTGATTGCAGTTTGGAAAGTTCTGGAAAACAAAAACATTTGCCTAACTATTATCTAGTCAGTAAAAGCAATACAGGTAATTCCACATTATTGTGACATGACTTCCAGCGGAAACTACACATTTTATCCACAGGAGCAGCATTCTTCTCAAAGAAGGAATGAATAGGTTTTACGAACCAAAGAAAAATAGAAAAAAAAAGTAAAGAAGAAAGGCCAAGCAATGCATGGCTCTACTTTGTTGTAAATTATCAATTTATATCAGTCGCATGAATTAACACTAATATTCTGTGATTTTAACTCGCAGAAGGACCAGAAGTCTTCCAGCAGAGCCTTATAATTAGTATTCAGACATTCTTCCCTCTCTTCACACAGGGTTATACATTTAAATTTGATTTGTATTTATTGTACATACAGTGTCATATTAATGTGCAGAAAAACTGTAATGTGGTAAACTGAATTTGACAGAGTTGAACTTAGCATAAAGATACTTTCATCACTAAGGATACATTCTCCCTTTTTCCACTTCAAAAACATGCCATTAAGACCTTGGGTTTATATGAGTACTCATTTCTACAAGGAAATCAGGACAGAACATAATGACTTTTACCAGCTAAACTGCATTTCTCTGCCAGAAAACTCAAAGGTTATAGAAATCTCTAACAACACATGCAGGGTGATACTCACTATAAGCACCAAACTGAAGTCAGAGTAAGTTCCATGTTTTAATATTGTACCAGGGGCTTTTTCTCAGCCATCTCACACCCATATCCCAGTAAATATTCTACCAGACCCCAGGACATTTTAACCTAGGTTTACAGGCTAGATTTGGACAGAAATCTGTTATTCCAAGACATGACAGATTTTCAGCATTCTGAGGTTTAGAAAGTGTAATTTTGATTCATTTCTTTTAGGAGGGAGAGTGCAAAGTGAAGCAAAACCAAAAGCACGTGGAAATAAACATTCTGACAGAAATGGCTGGATTCCAGATGGCACAGCATTAGGATAAGCCTCACATTTATTATGTACATGAATTATCTACTGCACAAAATAATTTACGTTTTGAAGATGACAGATGTTATTTTTTGATTGTTTTTGTTATTTTTCTATACTATAATTTCTACATTACAAAAAAAGCCACAAAATACACTTGCAGTGCACCTTTATCTAGGTCACATAAGTTCCTTACTGCACATACTCTCTTCCCGACAGTGACTGAGGTCCTTGTAATAAAAAAACAATCTGAGATACTCTTTTACATGTATTTTGTCAGTTTCTCTCAGTTGCCAGAAATATCTGCCTTGCTTAGATATTGCAGCTTAGAAAACTGCCTAAAACCAAACCATTTCAAGGGGAATAGATGTTGATTTTAATGAAAGAATAACAGAACACGTAGTCATAAATCTAGTCAAATCACCTCTATTGTAGCTGAACTTATTTCAAGATGCATAGTTCTGTTCACAAAGAAAATTCTGGCAAAAATATTCTTCCAATGCCATTTTCAAAGATGTGTTTGAGAACAAAAGCATTACTTCATTAAGCAAATAAACCCTTCGTGGGATTTAGAAAATTTTACAAGGGATAGGCTGCAGCAAAAGAACACCTGCATAATTATGTCTTCTATGCAAACACAAAAAATTAATGAGGCCACAGTCCCACTGCGCACATTTTAACTAGTACTCACACACCATCCATTGGAATAGGACCACTGATATCCTGGCCAAAAACCTGATTTTGCCATATAATTTTATAACTTCAAAGAAAATTAGGCCTACTAAGAGATAATCTTCACCCCGGAGATTTTATAAGATAACTAAGCAGGGCAGCAACACTGTGAAACGAGCAGAAATGAATTACCTCTAAAGAGAGCCAGAGATGACACTGAAACACAAGCTTTCTGAGCACTCTTACCTTTGGACTTATCTGCTGGACTGTCTAAAAATGATTTTAAGTACCAGATCTTCCAACACTAAAGTGATACATTACAAGAGAAAACTTTTTAAAACACCAATGGTAAAGCAATAGTAGGACCCTATGTATCCCTGCAATTTTAGATATATCAATTCTTCCTTACAATGCTTTATTTAGGTTGAATCATCAAATAAAAATTATGCCACTTACAAACACAAATTGTCACAAGGGGTTTTATTGAGTGGGGATTTTATTTTGGAGAGGATTTTTTGGGAATTTTTCCTTGAGCTGGTATCACTGTTTTAAGTAGGTATAACTTAAGCAAGATTGACAGAAGTTTCACTTTTTAAATGGGAGTTAAAGTACCACTAAATCTAACTCTATGGAATTAAAAAGGATTCTTATGATATAAACTGTGAGTAACAGGTTCTATTTTAAAAATTTATCAAATCTGTTGCACCTATTGATGGATTTATCAATCAGACAAAGGAACCCTCTTCTCTTCACTAGTGAGACCCTTACTGGAGTATTTGTCTCTGGAGTCCTCAGCACAGACTTTTTGCAGCAGGCCCAGTGGAGGGCCACAAAAACAATCAGAGATGCGAAACACCTCTCCTGTGAGGAAAGGGTGAGAAAGTTGAGATTAGTTCGTCTTCTCATCAGGAGATAAGAAGGTTCCAGGGAGACCTTGTGGCCTTTCATTCTTATAAAGAGCTCTTAAGAAGGATCAGGACTTTTTAAATCTTTCAATAAGACCTGTTGTGACAGGACAAGGGGTAATAGTTTTAAGCTGAAAGAGGGTAGATGCAGACTCTATATAAGGAAGTGGGCTTTCTCACAATGAGGGTGGTGAAATACTGGCACAGACTGCCCAGACAGGTGGTGGTTGCCCCATCCCTGGAAATACTCAAGGCCAGGTTGGACAAGCCTCTGAGCAAACTGATCTGGTTGAAGATGTCCCTGCTCATTGCAGGGGGGTTGGGCTAGAGGACATTTAAGGGTACCTTTCAACTCAAACCATTCTATGATTCAAAGATTTAGAGCTGCCATGAGCCAGTAGAAAAAAAAAAAGCATACCTGTGAAGAGAGAAAATAAATACAGGTAAATATTCTGTATGTTCCTTCCAGTTTCCAGCCTCTTGAAATTTTACATACCACTGTGTCTCCTCAATTCCTTTTATTTAGAAAAAAAATTTCAGCATTACAATCAGACTAAGACTTCATTTATATGTACTGTAATTTAAGTCAGTCAGTTTGATTTATGTTTTCATGTCTCATTGATGTCAGTTTGATTTATCTTTTAATACTTAGCTGATGCTTTGAGTATTTATTTAATGTAATGGCTCTGAAGGACAGAAAAGAATCCCACTTAAAAGTTGCATTTTATTTCCTAAGCAGCTGTAAATAGTTAAGTAAGACAGGAGCTTGCAGTCTGTGTCATAGCTGTACTCAATAAAGGGATGATTCAACACTCTACTAGCCTACCAATGAACCCCAAAATATTTATACAATTTTATTTTGAAAGATTCATCAGCACTGTATCGAGGAATTGAGGTGGCATCGGCCTCTTTCATAGTTCACAACACTGCTCAGCAAAATAAGAAAGAAAATAATTTTTTAGTTGTTCATATGGTCTACAGGTACTGCAATCTTAGGAGATATTAATGACATTCTCCTATCATGCCGCCCTTTGTGTGGATAAACAAAATCAGTATTTTCATAATTTTCTTAAACCACTATACAAAGCAAGAAAAATTTTACAGAGCTGATGTCTTGCCAGAATGCGAATCCTCATTCCATATGTTCACATTACAGTCTTACAAAAAATATTTTCTAATCCTGTAGACATTCTCTGTGTTGCATTCAGGCACAATTTTTAATTAAGATGTCTTTTAAGCCTCTTAAGCAGTTTTGTGCTCCAAAGAAAGAGAAAGGTTTTTAATCCTTCATATTAGGCTGGGGGAGAAAGTAGGATCCTACCACTGTCAGTATTAATTGGCATCAGATTTTCTTCCTCATTCAACATCTATATTCCTTGTGGCTTTATTACAATCATTCTTACCACTTTCATTTCAATTCTTTGTAAAACTTTTAGAATATCTATTTACGTGGATTATAATATGGCAGGAAAAAAAAAATGGTTCCTTCAAGAATTTACTTGCCTTTTTCTTCAGTTCTGTTTGACATCATAAATACCATGTAATATTTTAATGGGGCTCTTTCATTTGTTTTAGAGTTCTTCAAACAAAGACAAGAAGAAGGAGATAAAATATTTAATCTTTCATGGTTTTCTGAATTAGTAAATGTTCTCCATCATTAATATCTCCCTTACCCACCATCATTTGTTTTGCTTCAATTTAAGAGAAAGTTCTGCAAATTTTTCTTGAATAAAAGTGTGTTGTGATGGGCTGGGACTGTTCACACCCACCTTACAATTTTCTTCCCCAACAGGGCAAAACTGGAGTTTAGCTCTTTTGTTTTGTGTTTCATCTGCTGGGCTTCTTCTGTCTTCTATACTTGTGCACACTGGAGGCTAGTTCCATTCTTTTCTTTTCCTGGACTGCATATTACCAAAATCTGGTTGTGAAACAGACAGTCAAAAAATGAGGTCTGTTTATGATTCGATGTTTTTCCCACAAAGAGACATAAATCCTTACTGTATATCCTATAATCTGCTTACCTGCTCCTTATAGTGTTTTCCTATTTATTAAAAAGGAGGGAGACAACCTTTCCCATTCATCATGAGCATGTGCCAAGAATACAAGGGAGGAAATAACATGCTTCACTGACTCAACTTTGGGTGATGAACTAAAAAAACCCAAAGAACATCTCCAATATAGAATTAAGGTTTGTAGTTAGCATGGCATAATTTAATTCTTTTTTTCAGTTTGGTACTGCAAGGAAATTTTGAGTTTACAGAATTAAACTGAAGAGAGAACATTTTACTGTAATATACACCCCAAGAAAAAAAAAATGTCATCATTGTTATCAATTTTACAAAACCAAGCTCTTTCTGATATCACAGCAGGTCACTTGATAACGAAGAAAGGTAAGTGACATAGGATTCTGAGACTGCTGTCAAACAAGCAGGACAAGACATCACAGGTATCTGATTACACTGCTCGCAATTTAAGAACAGTAGATCTTAAAACAGTGGAAATATCTATTGAGGACTTTGCGCTAGTTTGTTTTTGTAAATGTGCATTATAAAGCCTTCAATCACAATTTACTGTATTTATTCTATAACACCTTAGCGGAAAGCTGAAAAACTTAGAATTTAAATCTCACTTACTGGGCATTTAGCCTTGACATCTAGCTTTAAATGCAGTGAAGAAAGTTTATAAAGAAGGGAGACAAGAATCCACACAGGGAGCATGAACTAAGGGAGATAAAGGAGAGGATAACAGAATTATCACTCTGATGTTTGTCTCCAAAAGTCTCATTTTTAAAGATACTGAGCATTTTCTACAGCAATGAAAAGTAATGGAAATTTTAATATTCAGCACTTACAGAGTTTAAATGGCTCAGCTGTCTCATAAATCACTGGATGTTTGTTTCCCATTCTGAGATGCCTTTAAAGTGTATTCAACAACTACCAGTATTCTAAAAAGAGCAAGAAAGGAAAAATAGGTTTTCAAGCCTGTGCACTCAGTCACAATTCTCTCCATTGCCAGCAATGCCTTGGAGTAGTCTGAGAGTCAGTGTTTCAACACTGGGCACTGAGCAGCACATGAATTGTGCAACGAAAGGCACAAGACCTGTGTCTAAGGGCAGTATTGTCATTTCCATGACAATCCAGAACAAATTACATTAACATAAAATGTATAAATCACAGTGTGAAAACAGCCTGAAGGTAACTGCATATTTCTTTGCTGTTGCTGAAAGACAACAACAGGAAGAGGTTATTTACTCAAAGAGCCTCTGTGCTGCTGTGTTACTTTATCTCTTGCTTCTAAGATGTAACTATGCTATAAACAATACTTTAGATTTATAATTGTGGTTTTGAGGGTTACACAGCCAAAATTTAATCTAAAACACCTGGTTTTCTTCTGAGGTACACTAGCTTCTTAACCGAAAGCATTTAATGGAGTACTAAAAGCTTAATTTAGATCAGTTGCTCCATATTGTCCATCCATGTTTATATTTCACCACCCTAAACCTGAAAGTTCAAAGAACTTAATCCTTATAAGAACTGCTCCTCTTACTTGTAATTTTTTTTCTTAATGGATTTTAGTAGGCTTTAGATGGTTACATGCATTTAAGTCTTTGTTTTGAAAATTGTATTATGTAATGCAAGCAGAAAAAGTATGTTAATCAGATGCTGGGCATTCTCTAAAGCATACATGTAACATTCCTTAATTTTACATTAAAAAAAAACAAAAAAACAAACCATGTTGGTCTTATTACTTTGCTTTTCTCTTTTATCCTTTTCCTCTTTAAGGCTTCTTCAACTTTTCCATGCCCTTCAGCATATCTCTTCTGTTTCTCTGTTCCCCATCCATCCCCTTTTCCCCACAGTCACAGACATTATTAAGGATATACTCTTTTTGATTCCTTTCCTCACATATCCTGACCTATGGAGATATATTATTCTTCATGTAGAGTAAAACTTTCTTGGTCCCCTGCTACATGCACAGAAGATCTCATAGCAGCTTGTCTTCCATAGGCAGCAACTTCTCTGCCTGCAAATACCTGCAAATTTGTTTGCTTTCTTGCTTGTGCATCAGTCCAAAGCAGTTCCCGGTATGTGCAGAGCTGTAAACACTCTTTCTTTGTATTTTTCAAAGTGGTAAGAACAGAACTTTTTTTCTTTAACCATAGTAGCTCCTGAAAATAGTGGCAATAGTTTTTAATCCATATTTAGTACTGAGTTTGTGGGTTTTAAAGTAAGAGTGAAGTAGCTGACAACTTTTACATTATTTATTGTTGCTGTTTTCTATTTCTAGGGAATTCAATAATTATAAATATTTATATACATAAAAACCCAAGGAGAAAGAGAAAGTTGGTATAGCTGAAAGTTTCAAAAATGGTTCAGTTGCCACATTTGCCGGAGCACTGGGGACTGATTACCACAATAAAAATATAGTTCCCACATGTAGGTACTTCAGTCCTTCTGAATGACCAGAAAGTTTCACAGCCAAGACATATTTTTCAGAACATTTATTCCCAAAATGCATTCAAAAAACTACCTGCTGCTAAAAATTTAATTTGAGGACATAAGAGGCTATCAACAGCTCACAAAATCAGACCCCTGGTGGAAAAAAAAATTACTTAACCTTGTTAATTAAATTACTGAAATATACAAAATGCAGTTTAATTACTTCATTTTTCTAATTTTAGTTATTTCTACTTTTTTAGAATAAATGTTAATAAATAATAATAAAATAATAGATTAGATGGATTGAAAGAAATAAATAGAATAAGAAAAAAATTCTAAATGTAAATTTATGACAGCAACACACTCATTCAAAAAAGGTAGCAACAATTATTATTGTTTAGGGTTTTTCAAGAAAGCAATGATCTATGAATTCTGTTTTTATTACACAGATTTTTTTTTGACATAGTTTATGACACAGATTGTAGAATAAAACCAACCAAACAACATTTTGAGGAGATTTACTTTAAAGTTCTGTAGAAATTTTAAAGAGCAGACAAAAATCGGTTGGGAATACATTATAGCCACACACAAACTAAGGAGGAAACACACAAATAACAAGTTAGCAGTTTATGTAATAACAAAGAACAGAGCAAAAATGCCTCAGAATATATCTTCTTCCTGGCCTATCAGCCTTAAACCACTAGAAGAAAATCTGCTCCCTACACACAAAGAACATGTCTGTTGTCTTCAGGTGGAAAAAAAAATATTGCAACTAATAAATGATAGGACATTTTCTTTTTCTAAAGGCACACAGACAAACTGCAATTCTATCAACACAAAGAAGTTCTTCATAACTTGCAGCTCTGTGAAAAGTGTGGGTTTTTTCACAATATTATATATTTATCCTCACAAACGGAGAAATGTTCAGCCTAAAGCAACTGGGAGAAAGGAGAAAAAGAAAACACATAAACTTCAGCTTTTGAGTACTTTCCTTAAGATCCACTGGTTAATCTGAGCTTCTGAAGTTCACTTGAAAGCACAGCAGTCCCTTGGAGAAGCACCTAATCTCTTCATGAAAGATTCACAGAATGAATGTTTTTAACATCTTATTTCTTAAAACTTAATACTAACATCTCAAAGTCAAGCAAGTTAATATAATTTTAGAAACTCAAGGACATTTCAGAGTAGATCTTCTAATTCAGAGGAATAACTGAATATATTCCACCATAGGTTGAAGGGAAATCTCCAGTTAAGGATGAATAATGAAAATGAGAGATGAGTTGTCAATGCCTGACCTTTATGGCTTGCATGCGCTTTGCAAAACTGTCCCTTGTCCCTTGAGCTATGAATGAGCTCTGGAAAAAAAAGCAAGGTGGTTCCAACTTGCATGTGAAGACCCAGGAAGGGACCAGTGGGAGGGATCAAGCAGGCACAGGATGGGTGCTCAAGCTGAAACCCAACTGCTGAGCAAAGTCAGGAGGGCTCCAGGGAGGGTCCCTGCACACTTTTCCCCCCAGCCACAGAGGCACAGGAAATCACAACAGATATGATTTCAAATGACTTAGCAATTTTTCTAAAAAGAAATTCTGGGAATAGAGTGTTTGGGTTAATGGGTTCATATATGGAAAGACAGACAAAGTGAGAAATCAGGAGAAGAAATACTTGACATTTTATTTTTAAATCAGTCTTGTTTTTTTTATTGTTGTTCAGACTAATTAATCTTTTCTGTTTCTAGAGATTTCATCAGATAGAGAAATGAGTGCCACATGAAAGAGACTATGCAATGCATTAGCTGAAGGGGAAGCTTTGATCATGAAGTGAAAGTCAATTTCACAGGTTAGGAGACCCAAATCTATAGCAGCTCTAGAGATGCATTGTTCAAGAAGCTACTTCCACTTTTCAGGTTATAACAGAACACACATTCAACAATAAAAATCAAGTTATTACAGGTATATGTGCAAAAGATTAGGATATATGCCCAAGCTGGCACTGATCCAGCAGAGGATAATGCAAACCCGTTCTAAAAACTCAGTCATTCATACAAATTCACATACCAAATACTGTCTCCATGATTTCTGTATGGTCTACTGCAATATGATTGATGACATAAGTAGAAACAACCTTTCCTGTAGCAAATATTATGAGACAGCAAAACATAAATGTAATGTCTTCTATTTAAGCATTTATTACCCAGTACTTGCATTTACATGTCCTCTACAGTAGGGCATAAAAGTAAAAGGTAACTACATAGAAATTTTAGAAGTAAGATACCCTGAAATAAGATGCCTGATTTAATTAAAATGTCTGGATTGTACAAACAGAGTCAACACGACAGAGTAGATAGACATAGTAATTCCCCAAGATCTGGGGAATTAATCTTATATCTGAGCTACAAAATTGAAACACCAAACTGAAAGTAGTTTTGTTTAATGCTTGAATTTGAAGCATTGCAATCAAACTCCAAGTACTGACAGTACTGGTTTCTAGAGTACTGATTAAAGCTACCTATGGAGAAGTCTTTTAAAATTAGCTAGCAGTCCTATTTTTGAAATTACCTACCATCATTTTTGTTTTTACTAATGTTTTGCTCATTTCTGATTTACAAAGAGCACGAGCTGTAAATTAATCAATTGTCATGTCTTTACTTATTTTTGCAAGTCCCCCTGTAGAAGCAGAAGCAATAACTGTAAATCATGATCATAGTGATAGCATTGTTTAATGGGATGGATAGGGAGCCAGAAAATTCCAATAAAAGAAAAATGAGAAAGGACTAAAAACCATTAAGAGTATTGCAAGAGGAAACTCCTTTCCACATAATGTTCATTCTTCCTGTAGAAGTCTGTAAAGTATTCTCTTCATTTCCAACTTGAACAGGAAAGGAGCCTTTCAGCCAGCAGAGGAATTAACTATTGTCAACCTAGTCATGTTGTTCACCACAGGTTTATACATTTATAGCCCCTTGCTTACATAAAATCAATACTCACGGAGTAACTGACTCAGAATTACTATTCACAGCAATCAACAGGAAAGACATGTTGTGCAATACTGCAACAACAGCTCACCCCAGAGGTAAGACACTGGTTCAAAGCTCATTATACCTTTTCCTCTAAAGTACAACCTCAGACAAGGCATCTGTTCCAAACTAGGCATTGTTAAAGTCTCTCATCAAAGGAGACATAAGGGAGATAAGAGTTCAATGGGATTATAACAATTAAAGCTTCTAATATTTTCCCAAACGCTTGCATCATGTCATTTTGTCCTCATGTATGCTTCCACACCTGTTTCCAGGTCTAGTTTTGCTGGGGTTTTTAGCATTCAGGTAAGGAAATTTGGAACTTAGTTTTCTAGCTGGAACTTAGTTTTCTTACAGACTAGGAACTGCAGCTGACCTATTGAAGCAAAAGGATTTAGTTTATTCCTTCTAAGGTCAATGGAAAATGCTTAAATGTAAAGAATACATTTCCAAGACATTTCACTGAAGGACAAAAAACTGACATAGCATGTGAATTGAAGGATTCATATAATCTGTGCTACGTTTTGAAATTCTGACAATTTTTACTCCCCAAAGTGTTTATTCTGTTTCTGTGAACATGAGGAACCATTCTGCTGAAATCAACAAAATTAATTACAACTGTTGCTGGAATAGAATAGAATAGAATAGAATAGAATAGAATAGAATAGAATAGAATAGAATAGAATAGAATAGAATAGAAGAGTTCAACTACCTGGCCATTTCTGGGCTGACCAAAAGTTAAAACACATTATTGAGGTGACTGTCCAAAAGCATGTTAAACACTACCAGGCTTGGGCCACCAACCATCTCTCTAGGAAGTGTGTTATAATTTTTGACCACCATCTTGGTAAATAAATGCTTCCTGATGTCCAGTCTAAACCTTCCCTGGAGCAGTTTTGAAAGATTTCCACATATTCTATCACTAGGTACCAGGGAGAAGACACAAGTAAAACATCCAAAATTGACTTCACTAAGATGAAAAATAACCCCCATTTTAAATAATAACTAAAATTTAAGTAACAGTCCTGCTTTACTATGCAAGGAAACTAGTAAAAATATACAAATAATGTCTTTATAACATTTTAAAATATATTTTCCCCACTCAAAAAAAAAAAAAATTTACTTTCTTGATTAAATTAGCTGTTCAACCAGTACCAATTTTTAAATTGGTTAGCTGTATCTGATGACTTGTGCCAGGTCAATACCAATTCTTTACTGTGCTATTAATTTAATTAATATTAGTAAGGACTTTGATTTTTAACGTATAGCCTCATTTCTGTGAATTTAGATCTTTTCATGATTGAAAGACTGCAGAGGCATAGAAAAATCTGCCCCAGAAGAGCATTGAAATCTGCAGTTACCATGGGATTTTAAAATCTGAGTTTAAAAATATTAATGTGTTTCAGGAAGAAAACAAAATTTAAAAAAAAGATAACTGTACCACTCTGTGCCCTAGGTGTCTATGCTCTGGTACATACAGAGCATGTACCAGAAGCAGATGCACTTCCTTAAGCACCAAAATGCGCTCTGGCTTGTAAGTTTGTCAAACCTGCAAGTTTTACAGAAATTCCTACATTTCACCCCATCCACTACAACAGTTTTACATCTTTACCTTTATATTTCACTATATCCAATTAAGAAGAGTGTATTCAGATTTGCATTTTGCCTTTTTTAGGCCATCTTCTATAGGCTTACGTACAGAATACAGACTGATTATCAAGTTCAATGAGGGTATTTATTTCACAGTTTGTAAGATTGTTTGAGGGGGAGCAGGGTTTGGCTACTGCTGCAACTGAATTAAATAAAATGGCAATCCATCAATATGCTTTTAGAAACAGGTAACTGGATGTATATGGTTGATGTTTAAATCTGAAAAGAAATGGTATTATAACAGCACTACATTATTTGAAAATGAACCAAAGTTTTTTGACACTTAGGTTTTATATTCATTTCCAGAGTCACAGAAAACAGTACCAAACTGAGATATTGCCACGAACAGTCAAATCACTGAACAGTATTAATGGGAAGTAACATTCTAAATGGAGAGAAAAATAAGTGGAGAATCTTCTCTGAAACTCACTTTCTTTAGAGCTGCTTGTCTTTAATTTCACTTCATATCACACTCTGAGGCAAAAATAGTGAACATGTGAAAATGGAAATTGTTCAAAAAAGCTTTAAAGTCTTAAACCATCAAATATACTCAGCTTAGTTTGATGCTATGCATCAGATTCAGGCCTAAAAACTGCACATAATAATACAACTTTTACTAGATTGGACTCAAATATTTTGGATACATTTATTTTTAAGTTAGGCTATATGTATAATCAGATGAACACAAATATTGCCTACAGCATAAGTAAGGAAAAAATAGCTACTTACACTTATTTATATTTATTTTGAACTTTCAGGTTTGAGTGTATGTATCTTTTTTCATGCTTAGAAAATTTTAATATTTGGCATCTTTAGAGATGTTAAATGAAAAACATTTACAAAAAAATGCAGTTCCATATATTTAGAAATCCTTGATATACTGATGCTTCTACTGACCTTTAAAAACTGATATTTTGAAAACATCCAGTATCTAATATGGTCCTTTTATCTGCAGCAATTAAGAAATCTCAGACACGGTCTATTACCAGAACAAAATCTGACAGAAGACAAGAACAGAAAAGTCAGTGTCTGGGACTGTCATACACAGCTGGAGGACTATTAACAATCCACCTGTTGATTATTATAAGACCTGGGATATGACCAGTTGTGTCACTCTCATGTGCTGATATGTCCTGTATGGTATCTCAGGAAAAAGAATTTCAGAAAAACTGGTTATCATGTCTTCACCACTGAAGGATCTTTTCACCAGCTACAAAATGGTGTTTCTCTGTGGCACCCCGGGCCATTAATTATCTTTAAGTAGATGAGAAAGTACTCCAGGATTTAAAAGAAACACTTCTAATATTTGCCATAGCTGATGGGAGTCACCAAACAGCTACACAGGTGAATGGGAATGAACAGGAATGAACATTTCATGAGAAACAGCAATAGATATTGATAAACATTTGTGCATAAGAATTTTTTCACAGTCAGTAGAAAGGATTTTTTCTTATTCCTGCAGTTTAGAATGGTTTTTCTTGAAAAATGAATGCAAATAGTTTGTGTTAGTACACCATCTTGTGGATAACTCATCTAATTGGGAATGTTGCTGCAACAGCCAGCAGACTGTCCAAGTGCAGGAAGTAACAGGATTCCTTCTTATTCACCCAGTGCTTCCAGTCACAGCAACTGTCTCTTTTTATATGCACCATGACTCCTTTCCAAATCTGCTTGTGAAGAGCTAAATCATTGAATGTGAAAGAAGATGTACCTATATGAAGAAATATTAGTTATTGTTAAATTATTTTCCTAAGATACACTTAAAACTGTGTTTGGAAGAAATCATAGGTATTAAGCTCTTTAGTATACTATCCAATATATACCATAACCCCAAAAATTGCAAACTAATTCTCTAATCCACTATAAATAGATTCTCATGGTCCTTTATGGTCACCACTGGCTCCTTAGACTGCTCTTGTGTTCATTGGAAAGAAAATGCTATCTTTGACAGCTGCTGTTGCTCTTCAGTATCAAAGATGCTGTTGTCTTTCTTCATAACTCAGACATTAAATTCGAATATCTTCCATGATCTATGGTGCTTCCAAAGCATTACTTGTGAAAATTTCTATCTTATTCCAGATCACTGGGGGGGAAAAAAAGTATAGGCTAAGCCGAAGGTGTGGGAAATTTCAGGGGTTTCATATTCTTTATTTTTATACATCCGTGATCAGTGATCTCATTCTCTGCCATTTTATGTTACTGGCATTAGAAAGTGATTTAATTTTATTTGATTTGAATTCATCCAGGTTGGTTTCCCTGGCAGGGACCACCCAGAAATATTACAGAGAATATGAGGTATCCTAACTCGCATGTGCCAAAATGGACATCTCTAACTATTTTAATCCTGTATTGGATTAGTGCTTCAAGACACAGGAATTTTCATTCTGTATGATAAATTTTCACAATTGAATTTTCATAAAATGAAGCACTGGAACACACTGCCTTGAGAGACTGTAGAGTCAACATAAAGTTAGAATAGTGCAAAATCAATTTGAAATTATGCAAAGGTTACTATCGGCAATATATCTGTTTGGAACAACCAGAACAGTGCAGAGTATAGCTTATTGAACTTAATTTCTGTGTAAGCTGCCTTTTTTGCCCTCTCTTCACTCTGCAGGGAAACATAAAGAATTTGAAAAAGTACTTCAAGGTCTCAGGGCTGTAATTACCAGCCACAAGCAATATACACACCCTTCTTGTTCAGACCAATATAGCCTCTCTGTCATCATTCTGAAAGCAATTCACACAAAATAGTAGAAATGACAAAGGAAATAAGATCATCTGTTCCATTTACCACCCATTAAAATCTGGATAGAGAAAAAACCTTCTGCACAAATATTCTTGCAAAATGCTCCCCCAACAGCCCTAGGTATTTTAGAGAGTAGTTCTCTTGGAACCATTTCCTTGCATTCTCTGCTGCTACTTCTGGCTAAAATGAAGATCCATTAAAACTGTAAACCAGAAGGGATAAAAAAATCCTAAAATAAGAATAGATACTTACAACTTCCTTGTCCATAGCTTTGTATTGCTTGCTGCTTTTAATCTTCTACAAATACAGACAAATCAATTGATATTTATTATGTAATAAAAAAACTAGATATTTGGTGATACAAGTGAATTGAATCCAGTGTGTTTTGCTGAATTCTGTAATATTACAAAAAAAAAGTTTAGTAGGATTTTTTTCTTTCTTTCTTTCCCTTACAGGTTTATTATTTAGGTCTGGATTACTTTTAGAAGCCATTTTGTTTGATATTGATACTGATATGAGGCTAGATCTGATCTTTAATGACTATGCTGAAAACACCAACAGAGATATAACACTGGGATATATTATCTGTTGATGATGTCAAACTGGGCAAGGAATCGATCAATAAAATCAGTTGAATTGTTTTGTAAACCAGCACAAACAAGCAAAGAGATATATTATTAAGTGTCTCAATGCATAATCATTAAAAGTCTTTCAGAGATTAGAACCTGAGTGCTGAAGTAAAAACTATTCTGAAGTACATTGTGGTTCTTTAATGTTATTTAGTACAGTTAAAATTGCCAGAATTAGAGGGAAAAGGTAGAAAACACAGAAAAGCAACTAGAGCTAATTAAATTGAATATATTTCCTTCATGACAAATTTTCATTCTGTGCTCTGCTGCATACTTACTCAACAGGCCTTAAAGTAAAAAGATGGTTGCTTCACAAAGTTTCTTCATAACTTGTTGGCATTTTAACTTACTTCATTTCACAGTTAGAAGAAATTAAGCCTGGGATTAAATGTAAAAAAAATCATTTTTGGAAAAACAGCAAAACACTTATAGCTGTTTCAGTTGGCTGGCCAAACTGAAACACAGACAAAACATTCAGATCAGCATGTAACAATATATGAGAAAACAAACAGCCAAAATTTTGTTTGATGAAGTTAGTTCTAGTTTAATTCCAGAATGAAATATTTTGTGTTTCATTTTTGCTCTGTAATGAAAAAAGGAAGTGTAACCTCTGATCACCTTGTTATTATATTGCCATTTTCAGTTTCTAAAACTAGACTTCAAAATGTTTTAAAGTGCTTCACTTAAAAGATTTCCAAAGGACATTCCAAAAATGACAATCATGATTCTGTTTTGAGTTTTCTGTAAGTAGTTTAATCCTCTTACTCTATGAACACTCTAGGTGGGCTTGTAACATTTTCTGGTTTTGATTTTCCCAAGTGTTCCATTGCAAAGTCATTGAAATCCCATTGTTGACAAGTTTGCAGTTTCTGGGTGGGTTTTTTGTGCTGGCTGTCAAAGACTGTCCCAAATAGTCCTCTTTTGAGAAGGGATCATTTTGCACATTCTCAGTGAAGACCTGGCAGAATTTGACTGCTTATCTGTTTCCTAGCAATGAATGGACTGTGCATGACTTCATGAGTCAAGCAACTGGGCATGACCAGTCCTTCTCATGACTGCATCTCAACAATGAAAGAAGACAGGGTCAGATGGGAAGAGTTCACAAGCTGGATGGCAGTGGACATAAGAAAGTCCATTGACTCAGAGCCATTGCCCAGGTTCTGAAGGGAAAACAGGATTCTTACTCCTGACTGTTCCTCTGATATCAGGATACATTTGTGGAAGCACTGGCAAAATACACTGAAGGTGTCTTTACAGCTGCTCCACGTTCAAATGGGGAAGTACAGTGCAGAACAGTTAATTTTGTTAACTGAAGGGGTGGAGACAATTCTCATTTTTCTACCAAATAACACTGATGTCAATGTGACAGTGTGCCACAGAATTTATTTCTCTTTCTTTTATAATAAATTAGCAGTAACAAGGCAAGAGTTCAAGAACAAAGTACTTATCTGCAAAAGTTGCTTATTATGACTTCACACTGACAATTAATGTTTGCATTCATAGTGCTTCTAGAATTAATCATTCTATGGAGAGAGGATGATATAAAAACTAGATTTTGTTGGTTTCACTTTCACAAAAACTTAAAAGATTTTAATGAACTGGCTAAGTAGGAAATTATTAAGACAGTCAATATTTTCCTGTAGGATTTGAGATGTTTCTTTCATCTTTCAATTTTTTATGTATTGTACAAATAATCTCAAAAAACTTTTCAGATGTGATCTTTCTTTTGGTGTGTGAATTACTTGTTCTGATTTTAAGAATGGATGAACAGGTCACAGCTGCAACTGAAAATTGTAGGAACTTCTTTTAAAAAATCTAAATCATGTCTGGTCATTTCGAATGGGACACTGGGAAGGACTGTTCAATTTCTGACCTTCATGTGTGATGATGAGAAAACTGTAAATCATGTACTTTTGAAATGGGAACAAAGACTCGGATTCCTGAGGTTTTGGGTCATGTAATTAATGTTTGTGAACCAGATATTATAGTTATAAGCAATAAAGAAAAGCCTCAGGAAATGAATAATTCTTCTTTCTGATGTCTGTTGACCAACGAAGATAAAATGCAATATTAAACATCTGCTTTTTATGGGAGTATCATCTGTGCTGTGTTTTAAGTGAACCAGAAATTCTGAAAGAGAATAGTATGGCAACGATAGAATTGAGTCTCTCTTAAGACAACTGAACAGTAGGAGAGGGTTTATACTATGCTTTAACTTTGTCATTTCCTAGATTGTGACATTGTGACTGCAAATTGAATGTTTTAGTATGCTGAAGAAGGGAAAAAGTATTAAACAAAGTAGTTATAAGACAATGCCATAAAAGTGACATCTCTAGAATAATTCATCCCAATGAGTAAGAAATCAGGCAAAAGTGGCAAGAGTTCACCTGTGTGGGTGAACAATGAACTTCTGTCAATACCCAAGCACAAGCAGGAGACACACAGAAGGTGGAAACACGGACAAGCCACTTGGAATAAATATTGAGATGCTGTCAGATTATGAAGAAATGAGATGAGGAAAGCCAAGGTCCATCTGGGATTAAATTTGGTCAAGGATGTTAAGGACAGCAAGAAAAGCTTCTTCAAATACATCAATAACAAAAGGAAAATTAAGGAAAATGTGGGCCCATTACTAAATGTAGCAGCAACCCTGGTGACAGAGGATGCAGAGAAGGCAGAGGTAGTGAATGGCTTCTTTGCATAGGTTGCCACTGACAAGGACAGCCCTCAGGAATCTCCCAGGAGACCAAGGAGGAATGGCAGATCCACAGAAATGCTGTGAAGCCATTCACAAGGATCTTGACGGGCTGGAGAGCTGGGCATTTAGTAGTGGTCCCATATCCTAGACATAGCAAGATAGCAAGGATACTGCATTTGCTGCAGTACACGTGTCTGAAAAACCTTACATGAAAATGTTAGGATTAATACAATCAGGAACAGAGAGAAGGTTTTTTCCTTATGCGATTCTATACAGACTAATTACAATCAAGAAAAATGCAGTAGGAAATCCTTTTAAAAAACCACCTAATACATCTCATCCAATCAATGATTGCAGCTATGATACCTGCTTCCAGAATGCTTTTAAACTAAAGAGTTAATTGATATTAATAAATAATTTTCATTTCAGGAAAATAATGAAAAATGCATGACATTACCCTTTAAAGGTGAGAATTTCTGTGCCTTTACAGAAAATCTTAGTAATTCCAAACTTTTTGCCTAAGATCCTACATAATCTATTTTTTAAAATTGTTTTAGAACAATGTAGCTCCAAAAATGTCTTTTTTCCTCCCTGCTTCCCATAATATATGAGATTGAGTCTTAGATATTTCCTTCTGGCCTCTCTATATCTATCTAACAACTATAGCTGTGGTTTCCATGAGGAAAGCATGAGAGTTCAGAATTTATTACATAATTCTCTTTACTTTACTGGAAATTTTCTTACAAAATACAAGAATAGGCTTCCAACAACCTCCTTCAGTAAGGGCTCTGCCAGCCTCCAATTGTCTTCAACAACAGTCTAAGAGCCCCAATATTTGTCCTACTGTACAGACAGGAGTGAACCTGGTACTGCCAATTCATTCCCTTATCCTAAAACTGTGCCTTTCTACCATCTTGTATCTCATCTGTTGTCTGAAGAAAAGGGGAAAGTGATAATGAGTAGAATCCCCACTTTTCTTCAGGCACCACAACACTGTAGTGTCCTTTTCTAGTGCCCTCCTTTAAAGACTCTTTTGAATGCATACCACTGGGTTTTAGTGTCATGGAGAGACATGAATGAGGTCCTTCCAACCAGATTAATCAATGGAGAAGACTTGACATTTTTATTAGGGTATCACTAAAATAATAGAAGTATTTTTTAATTGCCCTGGAAATAAAAATAATGTTCAGGGAATCAGGTTCTTATACATGTCAATAACATGACAATAGTCACTGTCCTCAATGTCTGGCAAGAAGCTAATGGTAAGGAAATATCTATGGTACCCAGCACAGCTCTGATGCATGGGGACCACAGCGGTTTGTCATTTAAGAGAAAAAATATCAATGCAGGAGTGAAGTTAAAGAGAGTTCAACAGGCTTTAGTTAAATTGCCTTTACAGGGGCATGATACAGTTTTGCAAATATTTGATTCTTTTTAACTTTTGTACAGCTACAGTAAAGCACAGTGTTGGAAAATGTGTAATCTGCCCACCTGGAAAACACTGAGCAAAAGCCCTTAGAAGGAAGGATTGAGACATGGTATTAGAAGATTTAGCCTAACTGTATCCTGGACACAAAACCGATTATTTATCATTTAGATTATCACTTGTTTTGCTAAAGATTAAAAATCAGGGGAAGTATTTTGACCAAAAATATTCAAGTCTTGTCAGTGGGCCATTCTGATCCAGATAAAAATCTGTTATGGTCAAAGAACGCTGTTTACTAGCTGGAGAGTGGACAGAACTGATGGAAGTATGCATTGCCACACATTCAAATTACCTGTTATGGAAAAATAGTCTATTACTAAACCTATTTCTTAGTATTATAGGCAAACCTTGCTCCTTATTTTTTCTTTGTTACCAAAAGTTTTCTCATCATCACTGGCATTATTCCACTTTACCTTGTGCAATAAGTATAAGCACTAAAACCTTGTCACTATGATTTTTAAAATAGGTCTGTTCATCACTAGGAACCTTGGATGGATTAACTGATCAAAACTAATGGGTTGAGTACCTCACTAAGGTGAGCACTTCAAAAGATAAAAGCAGAAAGTAATTGAGAAATATAAGAGGTTCTTGTACAAAGCAGGTATCTTGAGCTTGGAGTGTTGTGCAAGAAAAGTTAGTGAAGTCTCTTGCATGTGGATATGGGAAACGATGTGTGAATAGGCACAATACAATGTGGACCTCTGATATTTTCTTAGACATCTGCCCACACATCTATATCCTAAATGATTCACTATAAAGTAATTCTCTATGTCCTAATGGATTCCATTTACAGATATATGTAGTATAAGTACTACACAAAATTTTTCTGGAATCTTAATGATTTTTAAATATCAAATAAGAGTACTTCAAAACAACAGCACCAGAATCCAAACAAGTATTTTTTCAGGATCTTAAAAACTATATCCTGAAAACATTTCTGAAGTGTTTTATTGTTCAGTCTGGTTCAGGTTTAGTGCAGTGATTAATATTTCAGCAAGTGATTCATGTTTAATATTTTTTGTATCCCAAATGTCTTCCATATAATCAGAAGGCTTCAAATAAAATGATTTTATATTGCACCAAAATGAAATTATCTCAGAAACAAAAAGAAATGCTTTGCATCTATAAAGCAAACTTGCTCCTCTGTAATCTACTGATTTAGAGAACTTGATCTGCATAAAGACTTTCTGGCTATGTTTTATTCATTTACAGGCTATTCATCAATTCTCTGAGCAAAATAAAGAATCAGAATGCAGAGAGTTGCATAATCCATGCAAGTATACACCAGTGTACTCATCATGATTGGTTAAATAATCTTTTAGGTATGTGTTTGAAATCAGCACACTAAAACTGCTCTCCAGAAGACAGAAAACATGTTCATATATCAGTTTTCTCTGTTGAACAAGACAGTTTTCTTTGTTTCTGATTTTTCATGCGTTTCATTGGGTTTTAACGTGAAAATTTTGTAGATTCCACGTAACTAAAGACCAAAACTGATAAGTAAAACCTTTGTCAACTAGTAGTAACTTGAAACAAGAAACATGATTACTTTTAAAAAGTACTCAGTTAACTGCAGCAATATGGGCCCTTCTAACTGCTCAAATACCTCTCTTCCTCCACTGGTGATCTTCAAAACATTGGTCAGCCATTAAAATGGTTGGAAAAATTTTGCACAAGCTTTTGTGTAGGAGAAGGTTTCCTCTAAGCTTACAGATCTGCCAATTTGGTAATTCTACTTCTTAGTAGGTATATGCATGTTTAAAAGATGTGGAGAAGAAACAAATACTGGCTGTCACAATTAAAAATCTCCCTTTTTTTTTTTTAAATGTGATTTGTGGATAACCCCTCTTTTATTGATAGAAGCACATATCCAAAAGTGAAATGAAGGAACAAAATGAGGTGACCAGGAAAATTATTATAGTTACTTACAAAAAGAAAAAAAATTAACGAACACTACTGTGCAGTTTAACAAAGATTACCAACGACAAAGAAAAGGAAAAAAAAAACCACCATGAATATTTTGTACCTATTGTAGATATCATAGGAAATATAGCTACGCTGGTAGAAGACTTTAGCACAGACAAAACACAAAAGCCTCTACAGAGAACTAATTTAATGTTGCAGAAGAATAAAAAAGACTTGTAATTTACAGTATGAACTCCAAGTTAAAATGCCTTTGTAAAGAATTTATTCAGAAAAAAATATGAGAAACATTTGGATGATGTATTGACAAGAGGTAACAAAGGTTTTGATGTCAGCATGACATGTGCATGTGAGGACTGACTAAAAGGAGTAGCATATAGACTAAAAGAAACAGACTGTGGTCTAATAGTCTGGAACAGTCTTGTCTGTGCATAGCCATCCACCTGGGCTTCACTTCAGGCTGTCTGCCTGGCCAGATGTCAGCCCTGACTCAGGCTAGTGACCCACCTGTGCCTACAGGACCTCCCTCCTCTGCGACTGGATAGGGTTTGGATTTATGAGTCCTCTGCTCTGGTGGCTGCTGTCACACCCAAATCCATCTCCTCTGCTGGCTCCTGACATATATTTAGTATGAGATTACATACTAAAGAGTACATACTAAAATATTCCAGAATCTTCTTCAGAAATCACAGAAAACCACAAAGAGCATCAATACATGCTCCTCTCCTGCAGTGCAGGAAACATAATAAAATTCCCAAATCCAGATCTAAAAAAGACCTAGATACCCAGAATGGCACCTAAGTACTAGACTTAGATACTGGAAGTTAGGCACCAAAATTCCAAACTTCAGCTGCCTAATCTGTTAATTAAAACCCACAGACAGGTGAATGCTGATTAGAGAGAGGCAAGACCCCCAGATAGAATAGCTAGGAAGGCTGTGGATTTAAATGAAGGTTGAATTTCAGTCCTGTGCAGTCCATGATGACAGGTTTTTTCCCAAAGCAAATGCAGAGGCACCTTATAACAGGGCATCAGCACAAGTGGTGATAATTACATGCTTTAAAGGAACATGGCTACTATAGAAGGTGAGTGCCTCAGGATGAAGCTTGCTCAGCTCTTAGAAAAAGAGCTTCAGGAGAAAGTTCAGGGATGATGCTCTGCAAAAGCCATACAATGGAGAAATTTAAGACTAATGTGGTTTCTGTTACCTCACTGGCTGACTCTCATGGTGCATTTGCTCAGCAGGTTGCAAGGCCCCAGACCTCCCTGGATTTGCAGCTGCAGATAGTACAAGAAGAGCAGGCACACAGCGCTGGGCCATTTCACTTGAGAGGCCGCACACCAAAAGTTCCGTGTTGAAATGCATGTTCTACTTGTTTAAGTATTTCTACTCTTATTCCATTTCCTGCTACGCTTCTACTTAAATAAAAGAACGATGGATTTGTTGGATTGGGGGGGGGTGCTTTTTTTCTGGATGGAGCTTGTTACTGATCTTTGCATCCTTTCACTGCCATGACTTGACCTAAATAAAAGTCTTGTTTATGTACAATCCAATTTACTACCTTAAGAGATTAATATTAGTTTAAAGGTCATATTACCTATAATTAACAGATGGGACACTTAATATCAGCAGTATGGAACATTAGATAGCTAATGGCTATGCCAGACAGAAATATGAAACCTAACCTGTAGGCATACAGGAAGACAAAGCACTGGGGTTCACACCTACATTCTTTCACTATGCTGAATCCTAAAAGAAAGTGACTTCCCCACCACCATGGTCACTTTTTAATAAGAAGTAGAGAAGTTTCTTCACACTATGTTTAAAATAACTGTGGAGAAACAATGCTAGATAAAGTGAAATGAGGCTGCAAGCTATAAATTTCCATTAATGGAAAAGAGTTTGAAAAGTTCAAATTTAGTCACCAGGAAACATTTCTAAATATGTTTAAGTAACTGGAAGTGCTGCCAACACTGGATTAGCAATGTAGCGCACGCAATTCCTCATGCCATACACCAGAGAATATATGGAGTGATGGGAATAAATTAAAATTTAATCTCTCATTTTTGTCTGTCATTTTTCAGAACTTTCTAAGAGGCTGTTTATACAGAACTCAAACAGAAGCCTTTTAACTATGCTGAAGGGAAGCCAGATGCTATTTTTCTGAAACCCTGATAAGACAGAAAGTTTGGATCTTCTCAGTGGTCCCTAGTCTACAGTTGATTTCATGTCCAAATGAATATTGGTTTAGAGGTTTTTAATTGAAATTAATGAGACAAATAGTTACATTTTCAGGAAAACTTAGGGAAGTCGTCTTATCAGTGTCCACTTGAAAAAGAAATATAACCTTATTCTCTCACCCCAGACTAAATGTATTTTAATACTAAAAAGGTTTATTTTTTTGTATGACTTTCTAATGTGCATTGTATCAATGCAATAAAAATCTTCAACCTCACCAATATAAGAATAGGTTTCAGAAGTTTTTCATACTTTAGTGTTCCCCTGCCAACCAGATGTCTGCTTCTGCAGACGTGACTTAAAATTCCATCAGCTTATAATGGGTACATTAATGAAACAAAACACCCCTAACTTACTATAAGCAATATGTTTTTTGTGGTTCCTCTTACCAAAAAACGAAGATACTGGAAAGTCTTACTCTGGGAAACGAAGATACTGGAAAGTCTTACTCTGGGACAGGCATAAATTCAGTAGTGTTAATGGAAGATTTGTTACTCTGTGTATCCCCCTTCCAGATCTTAGAAATGTGCAAAACAACATTATACAGTGTTTCTCATCCATACAAAATAAAAGGATTAATATGTCCCTGTTATAAATCAATATGAGTTGGCACCAGTACAGTGGTCCTGAAATAAAGGAATAAAAGAATACAGTGCTACCAATTTACACGTCTCACATGAATCTTTTTCCAGGCCTTGAAAAGTTCAAAATTAAGTATGACAAATATAAGAAAGCTATGCTACAGAGACACTGGGGCTCATTTTATTCTCATTTATATATACATGAACAACTAGTACAAAATCAGGGGAATTATACTTGTATAAAAGTGGCACAGGAGAGGAGTTCAGCACATTGTAGAACATACAGACTTACTGTAATGCTCTTAGGTGTACCACTGCACCACAGCAGAGGAGCACACAAAGTTGTGTTTGACTGATATAACACCGAAGCTGGAGGAGGATGGAACATCCCTGTTAACCCTGTGGATTCTGGGCCATAGCAGGCAGAGCATGTACACAGGAGGGAAGAGAGGCTGTGGCACATGCAGAACAAAAGCCTTTATTAGTGCTTTTCATTTAATTTTAGGAAGATTATGTTTATATTATTGAGCAAACATTTCTGTACACTCTGATGCAGCCTAGTCATTTATGTGAATGGAACTGAGCCAATTCAGAGCTGAGGGCATGACCAAATTCCTTTCCAGCTTCTATTACTGCATGTGTCAGAGGGAATTGTTACTGTGTAAACCATCAGTTCAGACACCCTCTTGGTGTTGTCCCTACATATGTGAGTAGAATACTTTATGATCAACTCTGTGCAACCATGGCAAATCTGCTAACGAACAAGGGCGTTCAAAGACAGCAGTGACATTTATGGGAAGTTTTACATTTGATTAAAGAAGACAAAAATTGAGCTCGATAGGCACGGTTAGAATCACAAGATGCTAAATTATTCTGTATGATTCTGTGGTTCAGAAACACGAATTAGCTGTGCTTGAGGCAGTGAATTGTTGAACTTTAAATGTGAAAAGTTCTGCCCATTCCTATTAACAGGAATTGAAGTATTAATACCTCTCTAACACATTCCATATACATCCATGCAATGACATTCAGTGGGACACAGGTACTAAGTATTTAACTGCAACTTCTTCTGAAATATTCCATAACACATGCCAAGATTTTTTGTAATTCTAAAATTTGCTTTGAGATAACTAAAAATACATGGTGATGAATAGGGCAGGGAACTTCAGATTTGAAATAAACCTCTGTTTTGAATGTACCTTGTGGAGTTATGATCAGGACAAATGAATCAAAATGTTGCAAATATCATAGTGGCAGAGCAAAGGAGCACAACATGACCACATATCTCTTCTATCAGTATTAGTGTACTAGCAGTACCTCTTGCCACATAATAATTATGTGAGGTGAAGGAAGAAATTAAATTATAAAATAATGGGTTTTTTAAAAATCTAATTGTAAATATGACCTTAAATTTGTAATGAATGATGACATCCATATTCCTCCTTAAAATATTATCAGTATTAAGAAATAAAAATCAGATTTGCCTACTTTAAATGAAAGAGTACCATGACGGTATTCTGCATTTGAGCCCACACTTTGCCCATTTATTTTGTCTAAAATTATAAACTGAAGTTTCATAAATAATATTTGTTGTATCTTCTGAGGCTTTAGTTTTTTAAATCACTTCTGCATTGTAATATGAATTTCAACTCACTCAATTCATCTTAATTCTCAGAAAGTCTGTTTTTCCTTGAATTTTTGGTCTAATTTCAAGTAAATCAGTTCAATCCAGTTCAAAATAAAACAGCAGTCACAGAAACTACACAGAAACTAGTTGTATCTGTATGTTATACTATTGGGTTTGTGCTACAGTTATTGTGATCCTTCACAATACGGATTACCTATTTGTTCTTGAAAAACTCTTACTGGTTAATCTGGAAAGTATATTTATAATCATTGAGCCATAATTTTGAAAAAGGTCAATGCGTATTAGTATAGTACATTTTAAAGCAGAGAAATTATTCTTTTCCATTTTACAAGATCAATTCTCCTAAAGCTTAAGGTCAAAAAAATGTAATCTATTAGCATCTCTCTTGCTTCTTTTTAAATAGTTAATCTCTTTGTTTTAAGAGTTCATAATATCAAGATATTCATCTTGAATGATGGTCTTCACAGTATAGTATTGATTAAAAAATATAACTTTTAAGCTCTTAAGTGCAAATCTACAAAAAATTACCAAGCTCATTTTCTTTTCAGAATTGAGATATGAGTGTAACTAACTATATTTGCAGTTTTCAGATCAAATGTTTAGAAACTTCAGTTCCCAAGGCTTCACATATCAATTTTTTTTTACATTGAAGTCAAAAGCAAAACTCCAGTTGAATTCAGGGAAGTTCTGGAATATCTCATGAGAAAATATTAAAAACCACTCAAACTCTACTAATAACAACACAGAAATATCTGCATGCTTTTGTTAAGTATACTGAAATACACTAGTTTGCATGTCTTTCAAGTAATATTTCAAATTTATTTTAATGAACAGTTCTGGAATCTCTTTAATAAAAATCTTCTCATAGCTGAAGTTAATAAGGTTTCGACATATTTGAAAACAGCATTTTTTTCCCTCTGTAACTTTTAAGCATTTTTTATATCAATCAAAACAGCATATGGACACAAAAACATTTAGCCATGTACTCAGATAAACATTTTGCTTCACATTTTTTATCCCAAATCAAAAAACTGAGAAAAATATTTTAAGGTGAAGCATTGTAATAAGAAAGGCATCTTGATTATAAAAAAACTACCTTCTGCAGAGGGTATAAAATTATAAATAGTGATTATATTTTCTTATTTCTCTAGACATTAATTGGCTTATTGTCTATTTTGCTGTAAGATATCTCACTGCTATTGTTCCTTGCTGAATCATTACTTGCAAGTTTGATCTTTAGTTTCATTCCTGCGTTTAAAAAATTCACTGAACATGAATGATAACAAGCAAGAGGTTATTGATCAGAGAAAAAGAAGAAAAAAAAAATTGTCCCAGACCAGATTATATACAATTCTGTGTCTATGGCAAGAAGACTTATTTTGGCAGGATTCTGATTATAGTGAAATTAATGGAAAGAAATACAGCTACTTCAGAGGGATCGAATCTTGGTATAAAGTGACATCAAAACTTTACAGTGTTCTTCAGGTTACACAAGAGAAATTATTTTAAAATAATTCATACTTCATGAAAGACTTCTGACAATTCATTTATGTAAAAACGTTTTTTGAAGAAATTACAGATGTTACCTGAAGTAATGTTACAGAAAAGCAATGTCCCTGCTAGCCATTTCCTGGCCAAGAAATCATTATTACAGTGACATACTTATATGACATATGATTATTCATTTATTCTCCCATATGCATGAAATTATTTGAAGTTTCACTGTTACTCTCTTCCTCATTTCTACCACTCTCCTCTGCCACTGTTCATATGTTCTATAACATTGTTCTTGAAGTTCTGACAGTAGAAAACAATACCTTCAAGGTAACATTGTTCTTGAAGTTCTGACAGTAGAAAACAATACCTTCAAGGTCTTCCCACATTGATTTTAATACTGCATAGAGTTTGGAAATATGCTGCTGTTATTTTTGTCCTAGATCATTTGTAATACCTTGATTTTCTCAAGTGTTTTTATAATGATCTCAAAATAATTTTGTGTGGCAATCTACTGGTCACACCCTTGTGAATTTATCATTACTTATTAGTGTGACACATGCCATGAATGACACCTTTAACAGTAGACATAAAGGAGCTTAATATCCAGCTTGAGGAGTCATTTGATGTACGGGAATAGCTAATAGTTCATCATCACCAAGAAATACTACAAGTATTTACTATCTTCTTACCTAAGAATAAGAAACTAGATTTGGGGCAGAATGCCCAGTAAAATGTACTCCCCACTGCTAGGATGTGGTTAAAACTGAGAATTCTTGCAAGGTGCTCAATCCCACAGCAAAACTCAGATCATTAAATAGCTTTTATATTCGGTACTGAGTGTTCATTAATTCATTAATTCATTAATTTGAAAACTTCTCCTTGATTGCCAGCATTTCAGCTGTTTGAGATTATATTTGACCTAATTGATTCCTGCTTCTCTGAAACTGTCTGTAGACAACTCGACAGTTTGATTGAAGACACAGTGATTTGTTGGGTAGAAATGCCATGCCATTGGGCTGCATAAGCCCCAGCAGGCACATTATTCAGCTTGGCTGTTTCAAAGGATTGGATCTATGTGTAAAAAGATGTTTTTAAGCCAGCCTATAGCACATTCCTACTTGTGCTTACGCACTCTAGTCAAACTCTTCTCTCACTGCTTCTGCAACAGAAAGCAATGTGTTGAAAGCTGTACTCAACTTTCAATGACACAAAAAACTAGAATAAACATCATTAAATCAGTATTGGACAAGATAAATGTTGGGGAGTAAGGATAGTAAAGTTTAATATAAAGAAGATTACAAGATTTTGAGCTAAAAAAAGAGATGGCAACTACACTGAATAAAAAAGTAAGTCTGCAGTTTGAGTAGATCAACAAATACTTCCCTTGCTGACCATAGAAAAGCTCTCCAGCCGGTCACTGAATTAACTTGTTTGGCATATATTAACCTGTCTGAAGCATGTTATTTAAAACCTCATCTGCAATTCTTACTCCAGAAAATCATCTTAGTTTCTCACTTGCATACTGACAATACAGTATTCTTCTAAAGAAGTTGGTACTTGAGATGACAAAGCAGAGATTCAAGACCTGATATTGCACTGGAGAGGTAGTTCAGCCACAGGGACTGACAGTGTCCAGATCCAGCAGACTCCCTGAAGAAAATGTGATCAGCTGCAAATTGTGAGTCTGATTTGAATTTCTAACTCAAGATACCATTTTACATCCATTTTCATTGCTAAAACCTATTCAATCATTATACATGGGGGTTTTGGGTCTACTTCTACCTCTTTAAAATCATTTCATTTTTGGTTCTGAATGTGATCTTATTTTTACTAATTTTTGAACAGCACAAATTCACTAGCTTCAGGGAAACTGAACTTGATTTACAAATGGTGGAGTTATATTAGAGTTAAACCAATGATTTTGACATTACCATTGTCATTGCAAACTTGATTTTTCAAAAAGTACATTCTCCCTCCTATTTGCTATCTCTATGGCAACAACATCCAGTGACTTGCTGTGACAGCATGGGCTGGAGTGGGAATTCTGATGAAGATGAAGCCATAAAAATACTCCTTTTGCAGCAAATAAAATCTGAAGCAGAATCATATTACTATTTTCTCTCTATAAATCTATCTTTTCCACACTATCTTTCCACCAGATTTTTAAAAATCCCTGTTGGCTATTTCTATCCTTGTGATACATGAATAGTTTTTGCTTTGGCGTTTTTAAAATTGGAGAGTGCTAATGGAGATTTCGCAGGCTAATAAATTCAGGATTTAGCATTTATGTTGGCTCTTTACTGCAATATTTTATTACTTGTAATTACAGGAAAGCCCCGGGGGGACCTTGGGTGATATACACAATATAAGTATGAATATTGATTCACTTAGTCCATCAGCCAAACATTTTTTTGTGTAGTACATCTACCTTTCACTGTTTATCTTTGGTCACTGTAGACAAAAAATGCAAAAGGAATTAGAGCCATAAATAAAGACTCTGCATACAACTATTCTGACAGAAGGCATAGCATGTGATAAATATGCACATGAGGGCAAGTTATTAATAAGATAACTAGTATTCCAGCCTCTGTAGCAGTGCCCTCAATCATGCCATGAACCAGATGCCAGCCACATTCCCCAGAGGCTAGCTATTAATTCCTTGGCTAAGCAGCAATATAAGCAACATTACTTTGAACACAGGCTGTTTCTCCTCTACTCTTCCACTATCCCACAGTGCTGAAATTGTAATGAGAAGAGATCTGGAGCTCAGCCAGACAGCCATTTGCAATCCAGCCAAATGGATGTTGCTGCACAGAGATGTTTTGTTTTCTTTTTATGCTTTTTATCAAATTAAGGTTAAATATACCTGGTTTCTTAAAAATACTCCTTTCACTCCTTTAAGTATGTGAACTTCAAAGTGGCCTCTTTATTTGTAGATCTATAAATTGGATAGAACACATGCTTCATGGTGGCAGTCCAGAAAAATATTAAAATGCATTCTTAACTTCATGTGTAATCCAACTCTCATTGACTCAAAAATAAAGTACCATCATATTTTTGACAGAGTTAGCTATGTTTGGAGTGATATAAGTGTATAAATGCTCTGCTAGATAAGTTATAAAGTTTTGCATTTCCAATATTTCCTTGACAAACAATTGACACTAAAAAAACCCCAAAATTAAAAATTCAGTGGAATGTGTGTAATCTGATTAAGTTCTGAATGTTACAGTAAATGATGTAACAATTGGTAAGAACAGAAGTTTACTGGTTTTTCAGCTCTCAAAACTCCATTCATATTTACCAATGAACTGTGCTGGGTTGGCCCTTGCTGGTAGGCAAGTCCTCACCTCATTGCTCACTCACTTACCCGTAAAGCAAGATAGGGAAGGGAATTGGAGGAGCATAAATGTGTTAACACAATTAAAAAGCAAAGGAAAGAAGTAGGAAAAAAAACCAAAACAAGCAACAAACTGATTCAAAGACACTTACCACCTCCCACAAACATATTGATGAACAAACAGTTCCTACCCAAATCCCATCTCTCCTATGGCTTATGCTCATGGTGTAATATGGTATGGAATATTCCTTTGACCAGTTGAGGTCAGTTGTCCACACTGTGTTCCTTCCCAAACACTTGTCCATAACAACCTACTGTGACCTGAGTGAGAGACAGAGAAGGCCTTGGCACTGTACAAGTCCTAGTTGTCAGTAGTCAAAACATCAGTGTAATCAATAGTGTTTTGGTAACAAACCAAAACAGAGGACTATGAGGGCTGCTATGAAGAAACTTAACTCCAATAGAAGTTTCCTGGAATGCCTTGATGATAACTTCCTTCTCCAAGTGATAGATCAGTTAAAAAGGAGAGATTCCATGCTGGATTTTGTTTTCACAACAAGGAGGGGCTGGGGAGAAGATGTGAAGCTCAAAGTCAGCCTTGGCCGCAGTGACCATGAAATGGAGTCCAAGATCTTGGGGCAGTGAGAAGGGTGCACAGAAAGCTCACTACCCTGGAATTCAAGAGAGTTGACTTGGCCCCTTCAGGGATCTGTTTGGTAAAGTGCCCTGGGATAAAGCCTTGGAGGGAAGATGGGCCTAAGAAAGCTGGTTATTAGTCAAGCATTTCTTCCTCCAAGCTCAAGAAGATGAAGAGACAAACTTATCAATGCATACAAACAAGGACAAGTGTCAAAAAGATAGGTCCAGGCTCTTCTCAGTTTTAATGTGACAAAGCAGTAGAGAAAAGCCTCTCCATTAGGTTATGTAGGTGATTATTTTTAGATTTATTGCTAATAAATTATCTAAATATTGTCAACACAGTATATAAAATAATAGGTCCAAAGAGATAAAATATAAACAGATTGCCCTAGAAATGCACAGGCTTTGGCCTTGCAGAATACAGTTACAAAGCAACAAACTACCTATGGAACTACTTCAATATTTTATCTCTGTAAGCAAACGTAACACTTTTACTTATCCATTCAGAAGTGAGTCTTGCCAGTGTTATGGCTGGATGGACTTGGCAGACATCCCTGCCTCGAGGTGGGGGAGAAGGGTGGTGGGAGTGAAGGGAATGGTGTGGGTGGGGGTATATCCATCTGGAAGCTGCCTGTAGCCTCAAGGGATCAGTCAGCTCAGTCTCCACCAGCACTTTATACCCTTTTGCAGGCCAGTGTGCACCAAAGCCCATCACAGCTTGCCCATCTCTGAAATGCATTCATCATGTGATAATCTGGAGTCTCCCTTGCAATTGGTATTTGATATTCTTATTTTAGGACAAATCATATTGCCCACAATTGGGAGAAGAGGTGTGAGTGGTGGGAGAATGCAGCAGAAGGAATTTTGTCACCAGCCCACAAAATTAAAAACTTTTAGAGAAATATGAATCAATGCCTGACCACTTAGTTGTTACTCTGTTTGGTAAACATTTATGGGATTCTTAAATAAAAGCTGAATGAATAATGGAGTTAATCTAGGAAAGAGTAATTCACTAAATTATTTCAAAGTGGCATTTACTGGAGTAAAAAGCCCATTACTACATTACTTTCCCCAGCATACTGAAAAAAAAAGTACTCTTTGGGGAGGTCAATAACATTTAACTTGATTGAGTTAAATCAATTTTATTTCTTATTTGATGGTTGCTCTTCACACCTTAAAAACTAAGCCTATCCAACTATGTCATAGCAGGCAGGATTTAAACTAACAGTTAAAGAAACAGAATGTAAATATCTCCATATTTTCTATTCAAGCATGCATATATTGAAAAGTACATAACTGCTGTGATGCAAGGATATTCCAAGAAACATGTCACAGAGTTTCAGTATTAAAATAAATTTGAATTTTTGTCAGTTTATGTAACAATTTGCCTAATTTATACTTTTTATTGCACAAAAGTGGTATGATTCTGGAAACATTTCTGTTTATTGCCAGAGCTGACCAACACGCTATAGTCTAATAATCCCTAGAGCATCCAAACACAGGCTTATATCCTCAAACCAGCACTAATTTCCTATGAACGTAATGTGTCTTATCTGTCTTTGCTTTTGAAAAATGTCGTGTATATAACAAATGAACATCATTACTGGCATCATAACTCTGCCAGTATGATCAAATACTGAATAATTTAAAAATACCCTGCATAAGTCTCATTAAAGTCTTCATTGGTAAGATCCAGACTGCCCAAGATCTAGCTGCAAAGACTGTATAAAGCACTTCCAACTTTTTAGAAAAAGTAACTCTATTTACTCATACATTTTTAGAGGAGAAGTCAACATTTCTAATTGCCATTTAGAAGGACAAAAGCTGGTTGGTTGGGAAATGTCACCACAATAATCTTGCTGCACACCTTCTAAATTCTGGTTGCTTTGGAAAAAAACAGACTTTCAGATGCTCTCATCTCTGTTATTTAAATTACATAGAGATTTCAGAAGTAATGAATATCCTTATCCAAGTAAGGCCTGTGAAAGTTTTAGATGTTCAAAGATGCAGCATTTTACATGATGAAGCTGAAAGGCACCACTGTGCAGGAAGAAGGGAGGCATGCCACTTGGAAACTGGTTATGTGTACTGACTCCAAATACCACAATACGCTTAGTCAGGCCTGTCCACATCCTCTCTTCTCCCTAAAATGCTTCACTCATAATCTCTGACAACTTGCAGTTTAAGAGTTTACCCTACTCATTGTTTGTCCTAGACCTTGCACCTTGCCAGAGGCAACAAAATGGAGAGAATATGAGGGTCATTCTGGTGGGAACGTAACACAAGATGTTGTCAGCCTCCTTGTTGCCCGTACTTACACTACACAGTCTGCTCACTGCTTTCACAGCTTCCACCTCTGAAACTCAAACAGGACCACTATCTTCTCCAGAGGATGAGAAGCAACACAATTCCTGAACCCCATGACCTGGACAGCAACCATCTCCTTCCAAAACACCAGCTAGAGACTTTCCCTGATGAAGGACTAGATGATCAAGAAACACCTATCAGACTCAGACTCAGACAGTAGCAACTAAAAGCAGAAGTCCAAATG
Organism: Lanius collurio; assembly: GCA_020086605.1. Lineage (NCBI taxonomy): Eukaryota > Metazoa > Chordata > Aves > Passeriformes > Laniidae > Lanius > Lanius collurio. The sequence goes on from JACBWW010000028.1 coordinate 5,500,907, forward strand.
TAAACAAAGCAAGGGCTAGTGGTCTGCAGCATGAAATACGTCCTCAGCTCATGCAGAAAGGTTGGGAACTCCTGTAGGAAAGGTCCCTGAACTGCAGCCACCCTCAACCTGGCACATGCCTATACCGCACCAAATATTGAGCCTCTTGTCAGGACCAAAGATGCATGTTGTCTTCAGAAAGACCCTGAAGTGGACTATGGGGGCAAGAAACCTTGTTCAAGTGTTGACAGTCTTTCTCACAATTAGACAATGCAGGTTGAAGGCCACTTCCAAGGCAGTCTCATGTTGATTACAACACTGTGTTATCCAAGCAGCCACTTTGCCCCTAGACAGAGCAGGCTGCTGCCCTGGGTGTGGCCTGCTGCCCACCTTGCTGGGCAAGCAGTGCTGACTCTTCTTCTTTAAGGTGGCTCTGCTAGCCCCTTCACCCCTCTCCTTTCCCCTCTTGTTCTTGTATATCTCCATCACATCATCTCTGGAGCCAAGCTGGCTCCACAGCAAATTGGCTACCTGGCAAGTAAAAAAGATCACTTTCTTACTGAGTGAAAGACAGGATGGGAAGATGTGTCTGGTATCAGAAGAAAGACAATTGTTGCAGTGACAATAGTGGAGACTATTGGGTATTACATCTGTGTTTTGCAAATCAGACCTGGCAAAAAATGCAAGTTTGTTATTAGACCTCACACGGCTGTTGTGGGAACAGTGGGTATGAAGTGTTAAACATTTGCCCCTTTTGCTTTGGCCACAGTTATAGCCAAATTCATGTGTTCTACATGGAAAAAAAATTCTTTACCACAAATCTGGAACGCCCACACATTTAGGAACAAATATTCTAGGACATTCTTCTTTATGATGTTATTCATGCTTTATTGTTTCTGATCCACAAAAAGAAATTACATTGGAATTGGCCTTGTTCTAAGTTTGAGAGAAATTTATCTACGTGTGAATGAAAAAGGATGATGTACTCTTCTCTAGTGAAATTATTGCTCAAAAAATGTGCTTAATAAATTTGTACACAACATTTGTAAGTCAATATTTAGTCATGGTGGCTTATAATGAGAATTATCTGTTAAAACTCTTCAATGGCTATCAGAAACACTAGATTAAGGTGGCTTGACATGATACTCTTAGCATAAATACAGAATTAAAAAGTTCTAGAGATTACTAGAATGTATAAATCAGCTTTAGCTGCAAATTGAGGCAATAAAGCCCCCAGTGCAAGATGCTGGTTTTGTGAAGGGTTTTGGTATGCATTAATACTTCTTCCTTCCTTATTTCTGTAAGTAAATAGACAAAGTTTGAAACAGATATAGGTAATTTGAAAACCCCATTGCTTCATCAAGATTCTACTAACTTTATAGAAAAAGGATATTTAAGGCTACTCAAAATGCAGCTAATAATGATTTGTTCTTATGTGTAAAGTTTCAATAAATCAAACAAAGTTGCAACTTGTTATTTCACAGAGATTTATTCAGGAGAGGGTCTTGTACAATGTCCAATGGCAATTATGACTGCTGAAGGTATAAAAGGCCTCAGACAACTCCACCAACCCTTGTCCCTCTTGAGCATGGAATGTGCAAACGAGTGGGAACCATAAACAGAAATTTACCAGTCCATATTTCAGTTGAAACAAATTTTACTCCATATTCTTCCTTGAAATATACATCTAAATATACATCTAAATTCACACTTCAAATCAGTATATGTGACTTTTAGAGATATGACATTAGGATGAAATCCAAAATCACATGCCAGAAGTTCATGCGGTTAAATTGATCTCTGTATGGCAACATTAAACACAGGCTTGTAGTCAACAGAAAAAATTGTGTGTAATTTCATGCCTCCAGTACATCATTATGTAAGAACCAAAGAAAGCCTCAAGGCTTAAAGAAGTTCAGCATGCTTGCTTAACTGTGGTATTGCTTCCATTATAATGTCATTATGATGAACTGAGTAAGAACCCAAACACTTAAACAGGCTTAGGACTTTCTTAAGCAAACCCTGGGCCTTTTCTATGTCCAAGTTAAATGAACCTTTAATTCAGTGAATGGTTTTGTTCATCTAGACTATTCTAGAACTCTAAATTTTCCAAAGTGCTAGAGGATAATGGGGCAGAGATAATTCATGCACTTCATATCCTCTCACGCTGTTCAGACTTTCACTTGTGGACCTTGACTGCCCAGAGTGGTTAAGTAACTACTTTCAGAATCATTGTGTCACAATTAGGTCAGGTGCTAGAATATTGGATGAAGAAGAAATGAAATGCAGTAACTTTATAGGAAAAAACCCACCACAATAAAGGTCAAAAAATGCAAATGAGATATCAGTCATAACTTCACAAAGATTTAAGTGACCATTGCAGCACAAAATGTTATTACACTGTCACCCAATAAAATTCCTGTGACTGATAGGAAAAGAAGTTTATTTTTATCTCCTGTCATGAACTATTAAAGCATTAGAAGAAGCTATGTAAGTAATAAAGAGACTGTTCAGCTTTATCAATTTTGACAGCTAACCCCAGGAAACATTTGCTTTCACAATAGCTGGATGTTCTCATTATTTTGTTGTTTATCATTTTTTTATCCTAATCAGCTCTCCATCAGCTGCCAAAATAGCTAATAAAGCCGTTCTGTAGAGATCCCTAACTACAATCTTTTTGGTCTCTCCTCTACCATATCAAGTCTGCGGTTGTTTGCTTTTAATGTCCTCAAATTCCAAGGGCTTTGCAATCCCTGTGATTAAAATTCTCTTTCGCCTTCTCCTATAGCAATCTTCCTGCCACTTGTCTATGTTATTAGTTTTTGTTTGTTCATTTACAGCGTAGAAAGTCACTGTCAGAATCATGTTGCACATTTACAAACCATAGAATATCTCCCTTTTTTATCTGTTTATCAGCTTCTGACTTTCTTGTTATAAAACTTCTGACTTCTCATAAATTTGTCACCCTCCTTAATCTCCTTTACTGTTTGATTTTCCCCACTAACCTCAACATCTTACCAGTTCTTCAGTGTGTTACACCTTTGCCTGATGATGACTTCATGCTTTCCAAGACCAGGATCCAACGCAAGCCCTAATCTACTGAAAGAGATACCAGATGATCAGATGAATAGGTGCAGTAGTACATATAAGATCTACAATATTTAGTGCATGAGAACAGGCCATTAAAACTATTCTGCATATCAGAAGTGTGACAGACAAGGAATCTGTAGTTCAAACACCTAGAACAGTCAGTTTGTTCTTCTGTTCCTTAGAAATTTACTGCACATACTCACTTTCTTCATCATCATTATGAGTTGTGTAGCTGTTTCTTGTATCTTGTAGAAATCAAAAAACCTTTGGAACAAGCACCATACAGTTTAGTCATCTTAACAAAACTATCATTTATAGGGCCCCTACAGAGATATACTAGCCATAATTATTTACTATAGCCTTAGGTGAGACCTCCAAACTTACTTCATGTGCAGTGAGCTTCAAGGCAAAATTTAACACTTTGCTGACTTTAATCAGCATTTTGTTCTGGACTTGGCTGTAGATATCCAAAGATTAAGCTATTTTTCTAACCCACCTCTTCTATCTGAACCTTTGTAACTACTGCTAAAAATCAACAATGTATAAACCAGAATATTTGCAGAAAAAGTGAATTTGGCCCCTAATGTTTTCATGATCTTTTATACAGAATGAACACTGGGCAAGCGGAAAAGTCTTACACTCTCCTAGTTAATATTCTTGCCATGATTAATTTCTTCTTACCATCTAAAATTAATGACAGAATCCTCGGACCATAGAATAGTTTGGATTAGAAGGGATCTAAAAGGTCATCTAGTTCCAGCCTCGCCACCACGGGCAGGGCACAACTTCAATTACACCATACTGCTCAAAGCCTCATCCAACCTGGCCTTGAGCACTTCCCGGGATGGGGCATCCATGGCTGCTATGGACAACCTGTTCCAGTGCCTCACCACTTTCACAGTGAAGAATTTCTCCCAACATCCAATTCTAAACTTATTCTTTCAATTTAAACCCATTGCCTATTACTGAATCATAGTAAGCAGGCCTAAAATATTAATCTTGCATATACATATATTTTTTTAAAAAACCCCACCAATTAAAAAAATATATGCATTTACTGTCACCTTTGTTACTCTGTTTCACTTAAAATCCTCTATCACCTATGCTTTATTACCCATTAAATAAGTATGGCTTACTCATAGTTTCCCTCTTGGGAAAATTAGATTTAATACTGCAACAATTTAATTTTTTACTATCACTTTTTATTAATTTAGATTTCACCTTGAATTGTTAATATCTTCTTCCCTTTACTGATTTTCACTTAAATAAAGGTAAATTGGCAATGCAATGTATTTCTTAACTTCTACATTTGTTCATTAATTTTAATCTGTTTTACATTTTTTTTTTTACTTTAAAATGGATTAATATGTTTCAAGGTTCTCTTCATTTATCAATTATTTCCTTGACTCAGTTTCAACCATAAGCACAGATAGCTGATGTTCTGGAGTCTGTTTTCTCATAAGCTACGGAAGAAGCTTCTCCACTTAACAGCCATTCATTATTTCAAATCAAAGCAAGAGAGTTCCATTTTAATGCAAAATAATGTTTGATGGTGGTTTGTTTTGTCAGTTTGCTTTTTGCAGTAGTCTTCTTACTTAAAAAAAAAAAAAGGCAAAAAACCCTGAGAACACAAATGAGTTAAAGTGTACCGGGAATACCCCGTGGATTAACCCTTTGCAAAAAGGTGGTCTTTGAAAGTAGAGGTATGTTCATTGGACCCTCTACACAAAAATAAAATTCAAGCAAAGGGTGAATCTATCCCTCAGAAAAGAGCGGCAATAAATCTTGTAGATTTGTCAGAATGAAGCAGTTCAAAATAAGAAGCATCCCCTGCTTGTGTTTTTCCCAATGCTGCATGTTCAGTACTAACTCAGAGAAGACAGAATGAATTTGTATTCAAATTCATCAGCCAGAATTGATACCAAGATACTATAATTATTTTTTTTAAAGAACTTACAGGAATTTTAACTTTATATATTGAATGTAGAGAGATGGTAAAAAATAGATATAGCAGCAGAGGAGTTTAATTTTCCAGTACCCATGAGATCATAAGCTATTTTCAAGGTAATGTCTTACTGGGATTACTGGCAGTGGTAATTAGCTAAAATTGACAAGGTACTCATTGTGACATATTATGACAGGGAAGAATTTGTATCACAGTTCTACTTTAGCACTGCAACATATTAGAATAAATTAGCCTCATGGTCTCAAAAGGATATTCAAGGGTATTCCTCTCTTTAATGTTTTGTAACTCTATAAGCTTCTCTAATGTAAACTATGAGTATTTCTATACTATCTGTACCACTACAGGAGACTCGCTATAAAATACTGTTTACATCTGCTAACGACACTGATTTGATGACTTTTATCTCAATGCACAGCTACGTAGAGGAGCTTTTGCTAAAGCATGTAAGCATAATGTCTTGCAGCATAATATCCTGGCTACCTTCAAATAACAGAAATCTTTGACACTTCAGAAGTACTTATTCAAAGTTTGCAGCTTTTGATTTATTATTTGTTTGGGAATTAATGAAGTTTTGATCTTTTTGCTTTTTATTATTGCTGCATTTTGATACAGAAAGGGAGAGAAAAAGAGTTTAGGATTGCTTTAAAGCTGACTCAATACTGTGCTTGTTTGAAGCTATTAATGACACATCATAAGATGCACTAGGAGCCAGCCTAAACTTTACACTAATGCCTCTTAGACGAAAGGAATTTTTGGCATGAAAAACAGCACAGCCAGGCAGCCTAAGAGTAATTACAAGATCATACTGCATTTCACTGTTTTTTAACTGGTTTCTAAAGAAGAAGGTGGTTTTCTGACTTTGATCGCTATATACTAGTGCAGGGGAAGTGAAAAGCAGTTTTTCCTTCACCAGTAGTCGCAATCCCTACTAATACAAACACAGTAGAAGCCTTCAAAAACAGATCCTATAAGCTATTGTTCTTCAAGAAATAGTTCAGCGTCCTCAGCTTAATTGGAAGCTCTCTCACACAGGCAATGTATAATCAAGTATTTAAAGAAATTAGTGAGACAAAAAACCCCCTGCTTTTAAAACTTACAAGCCAGGGTGCATGGATACTTTTTTGCTCTGTGCCAGATTTTTTTATAATTCAACAGATTTTTATGAAAAGTACTACTCAAAAATCTTGATACATATAAAAAATTATAATTTGTAATTAGAAAGCTGTTGCAGTATGTAACATTTAAGAGTTTATTTTGGGTACATGCAATAATCTGGCCCAATGAAAAGAGAATTGCTTCTCTTTTAATGGCACTTTCTGTTTTCATTAAATGAATAGAGGGCAACCTCCTTTTGACACTCATTTGTCTTAATAATAAATCACAAACTCTAAATTCTCTGAATAAAAAGACTGCATTTGGCTGGCATCAGGAATACCTTTTCATCAGGACTCTACAGAGCTGCCAGTTTAATTCCTTCCAAAATGGTAGTAAAGCAGCTCCTCAACTGGAGAAAGACTAGTAGAAATTCTAGGCAGTAATGCTAAACCAATTTCCACTGCCCTAGCTCAAAAAAAGTTGGGTTTGAAACACAGACCTTGTTTTAAAATCACATTCTTTGCCATATCATAAAAAAATGCTCAAGTAGGAAATGTCTTCAGTTGTGTTTCAGATCCTGTGTAAGAATTTTACAGTTTTAGTGGAGATTTTGGGGTGACCTAATTGAGGCCTTCCAGTATTTGAAGGAGACTACAAAAGAGATGGAGAAATATTTTTTACAACGGTATGTAGTGACATGACATAGTGGAATGGCTTTAGACTGAGACAAGCTTTAGATCAGACTTTAGGAAAAAAAATTTTACTGTGAGGGTGATGAGGCACTGGAACAGGTTGCCCACACAAGTCGTTGATGCCACAACCCTGGGAGCGTTCAAGGCCAGGTTGGATGAGACTTTGAACAGCTTGGCTGTCCTGTGTTGCATTGTACTCTATTGCCATCCTCATGAGCTGTTGAAACCAGGTGGGGCAGTGTTTCCTTGCCTCCTCCCTCTGGACTATCTTCTGCTAATGAGCCCAGCAGGGCCCTGCCTCAGGACTCATCACCCCATTGTGAGATGCTCCACCCAGAAGGAGGAACCAAGCATTCAATCCTGGATATAATCTGAGATTCCAAACACCACAGACACCCTTTCCACTGGAATCCCGGAGGACAGGAGCTACAGAGCCACCACTGGACTTCCCGAGGAGGAGCAGACCCTTCTACAGGATCACTGCTTCAACAGACCCACATCCACCATTTCAGGAAGACTGCAGCCACCATCTTATCGGACTGCTACCAGCACCCTGACTAACAGGGTGTCAAATTGTATCCTAACTCTGTCACTTTTAACTCAGTGCTTTCTGCCTTTATTTTTTCTTTAATTTCACTGTTAAATTGTTATTCTCACTTGGAGCTTCCCACTGGTTTGTTTTCAAACTAGTACATTGGTCTAAGGTGTCCCTGCCCATAGCAGCAGCGGGGATGGAACTAGATTGTCTTTAAGGTCTCTTCCAAAGCAAGCCATTCTATGATTCCACGTGGAAAGGTGTCATACAACCGCCTGAGCAGAACTGATGATGGGGTCTGTGAAAATACTACTAGTCTTCATTAAGCAGTAATAAAATTCAAAATTTCCAGATGCAAAGTCTTGTAACATTGCACTTACAGCACCGAGCAAGGAATTTCCTGGACACATAATGGGAGGCTCAATTGCACATGCTGCTTGTTTGGAATCTGTGGTGTGGTAACTCACAGACTTTGATGACATTGCTACTTTGGTTCACAAGAGCTACCGAAACCTGAATTTTTAAAGCAAATTATTTTTTAAAGTCTTTTTACTATTTCTTAACCAGTCTTTTTCTCCTGATGTTCATTCAGTAACACAGGACAAACACGGCAGCCCACGCATTACCTTCAGGAGATTCAGACTTAACAGGAAAAGTCTGAAGCAATGAACCAACCAGACCAACCCTTTCCTTTCTTCAGCTGCGTACTAATAAAACACCAGAAACAAGAGATATGATCTTGAAAGATCATCTGGTTAAGTCAAAGGACTGGAATTCAAGAATTTTAAGTTTTTTCCTAGCTCTGTGTCAGACCATTATAAACTTGGGATGTTTTTTGCATCTGAAATCAATGATGATAATAACCACTTAGCAGACTCAAAAAGTATTTGTGGTGCTTTATTCTTCAGTGCTATTAAGTGTTTGTCATCAGACAATGAAATACACAATATTATTCTTTCACATGGAGCAGACTATAAGAACTATGACATCTGTCAGTATGACCACTTTTCCTTCCTCATTCAAGTCTACAAGCATTTAAGCCTGGGCTTCTATTTTTAAATTTTTTTTAAACTATCACCTAAGTTCTCTGCTTCTCTGAGCAGAAATTGAAAAGGCCCTACCTGCTATCCACAGCATTTTCTCTATTTTACAGAAGTAACATAGAGTTACTGACTACTAAAATCCTTTATCCTTGTCTGCTATTGTTTTCAAACTATGCTGATGACTTTTAACATACAACTGGTATACCTCTACACAAGGGAGTACTGTCTTGCTTGCAAGACAGAATTGTGGCAACAAAGTTGCACAGTGTGAAGGTATATAAATCAATTCCACACTATGGAACTGACTGAATAACAGCTCAGAATTGGGTTATTGCCTGAAAACATAAGATTCTAGTTATAAACATTTTTAGACTAAGTAATTGTTGAGGTAATAATGTCCACAAACGCTTCAAGAACAAAATTTGGAACAACTGGATCCTATATGTAAGGACTGTGAGTAGGGGGGAAAGGAAAGTCTGCGATTCATTGTTTTTTGTATGTATATGGCTGACATGGGAAACTCTTTTCCATTCAGTGTAACTCCTTGTAATGCTCGTAATACAAACATATCTATGACAGAAATTGTATCCAGTCTTTACAAATAAGTTCCTTATGTATTTTAACTAGAAAGAACATAACTGATGCTACATCCCCAGTTTCTACTGAAACGCTTCTCTTCCTGAAGGCTCTTGGATTCAAATTTTTAAAAAATTTACTACAGCTAGCACAGCTCTACATGTTTAATGAATAAACAGCTGCTTAACTAATATTAATACTAAAGCTCATTGTGAATTTTCCACAGGAAACCTGTTTTTCTTATGTAAAATCAGAATCAAATATTTCATTGTAGGTCTATCTGACTCATATGTCTTATAATGCACCAAAAAGGAAAGGTCCTCTTGACATAAAAAATATTAACCAGCATTTCCCAGGTCCTATACTGCACTATGGAAATTCTATGCCAGGCATCCTTTTCAGCCAAGGCTCTCCAAATACCATTTTCCATTATGCAAAATGAACTTCTCTCTCTTTGACTAGGCTGGTGCTACACAACTGAAAAATTTGAATTCATCATAGAAGGAACTGGAAAGCAGAAAAGACCATGGAGAAAAAAGGCAGTGAAGAGTGGGCAAAAACCAGTCTTTTCTTCCCTTGTCAACTACTAGAACACTGAAATGCCATCAGACACTGAAATGCCATCATACACTAACTGACCAAATAAAACCCAAAAACTACTAAAACAAACCAAACTCAACCAACCAAAAAACAAACAAAACAAAACAAAACAAAACAAAACAAAACAAACAAACAAACAAACAAACAAAAAAAAAAAACAAAAAAACCCAAAAACCCAAACCAACCAACCAATCAAAAAAACCCGAACAACAACAAAAACACCCAAAACCTGAGAGATGATTCTCAAAGCAGTATTTAGCTGAACTTCTGTGGGGACAAAACAGATTTTAGCTTCTGCCAACTTCCCTTTGCCATACTTTGTGGATAGCATTTTTAACTCCCAGCAGATTTCACTTTCAGTGTTGCACAATACTGCAAAGGCACCAACTTTGCTATCACCTAAGTGCATTCTTATTGGCAGAGAAGTTTGTGTCAGAACCCTTTTTGCTGCATCCCATGACTCATTGTCAATGTGCTCTAGACAAATTTCAGTTTCCCAGAATTCTAAGAAAAATGTTCCATCATTTAGAAAAATATCCTATACAATTTTATTCTCATAGTCTATTCATATGTAAATGAATTTTCTAAAGATATTTGTCTACTTTTTTTTTAAAAAAAAGAAAATCCAGAGACATCTCAGTTCCACTAAACCTCCTTAATATGTCTCCACTGGACAACTGTTGAAGTAGGATTTAGGTGGTAACTGCTTGTTCTTGTCCAGTGAAACCTGGCCCAACTCAAGCAGAGTTCCATGTCCTGAAAACTTGTGGTAGTGCCTCCCCTGCCCCACTCGGACCAAACTATGATCTGAGAAATGCTCATCAGGCTTTGGCCCTGATGAAAAGCACCTGGGCTCAGCTCTTCTTGAGCTCATCAGAAACACTGTTCTCAGGAACTAGTGCTGTCTCCTGTTTTTTAACAAACAATGTTGGAAATTTATTTTTCATGCCTGAAAAACAGCCCAAGGGGAACAATATTTTTTGAAGAAAGATACCTAACTGAATTGCAGCCAGGATGAAAAAGTTATCATGACCAAAGCTCACTCTGTTTTAACTGTATAAACCATGGTACAAAGTGAGACCTTGGAGCTCTGCTGGACTGCAGAAGCTTCTTCCCCGTGAGTGAGGCCTCTCAGAGCCAGCAAACTCTAAAGTTTGCTGTACTCAGAGGATTACCAAACAGCAAAGTTGGTAAAATGGCCCCTCCTCCCGACCCACCCCTTCACCCAGTGAGAAGATGCAAAGGCACAAGTACTTCCCTGAAATGAATGGGAATTTTTTCAGAAGCATCTATCGTAAACATACTCCTTGAGGTCTGTGTGCATGCTAGAGTTAATGTGCCACAGCAAATGTGCTGTGAATATTGCTGTCCTGGATTCTTAGTATTGTAGATTTTTAAGTAAGTTAGGCCTGTGAGTTACTGTTGTGCTATAGTAAATTCTATATGAATCTTTTGTTCAATTGCTTAATTTAAGCTATACACTGAGTGCTGCTAAGTTAAAGTGCTGTTAAACCTTTATGCCGAAAATTTCATAGGCTCCATTTAGCAAGGGGGTCTACTCTGCACCTTGTGAGTCAACAGCAGATCCTTCTTTATTCCTTTTTCCTTTTTCCTTTTGATCCTTATCCTTTCCTACTCCTTCTTTTCCTCCTCCCTCCCCCTCCCTCAGCCCCCAGGCTTTCTCACAGGTAAAATTGGGATTGATTTTAGTTGTAGATTGAAGGGGTTTAGATATTTCTTTGCTTTTTCTCTGTGTGCTTTAACCATCTAGTAAGTAGTAGGGTGAACCTTAGCAATGAATTTTGTAATGCCTTTGCTTTAACACTAACCCTGCTTTTGCGAATACCTTTGCCAGTTATTCTTTAAGCAACCCCAAAACACACATTCACAACGCAAGTCTTTGAAATATCTTGGCTCTTTGAGGTAAGTGCTCTCAAAAGGATTGCTTCTCACTGAGTCTTGGTAAATTATTTTCCTGTGAAGGATGACTTAGTCCAGATCAATAGACTGGTAGATCTATTTGTAGACCACAATGTCTAAAACGTCTTCTGGAACCTGAGAATCATGTATCAGCCTTTCTTGCTTCTTTTCTTCTGTCACAAAGTTGGCTCGAGTTTTTCCTGTAAAAAAAAATGTAGAATAAGAGACAGCACACGTTTGCATGTCTGGTGGTGTAAAAAGAAAATATTGCAGAACACTGCTGCCTGACCAGAGTTTCAAGGGACCAGAAACTTCTTTTTTCTTTACTTTCCCTTTTGGCAGCCCTGTTTCACAGAGGCCCAGACAGGGCAGGAAAATAAAGGAGTACAGAACGTTCAAATGAGAAACAGATGTTGGGAACAACTGTTGAAAAAATACTCAATGCCCCAACAGCCATTTGCTTCAGTACCCTGAATACCCCAGGAACATAAAACCAGTATATTATAACAACACATAATCAGTACAGTGATGGAAACTAATAACATCACAGCTTTTAAAAGTAACCTCATTAAGAAGAATCTGAAAACAGTATTCTGTATTTTAAAACTATTTATGAACTAATTAATTTATGATTTACATAACTGAATTCTAATTTAAAATCACAGAGATTGGTAATACAATTTTTTAAGTTATTAGATAACAAATTATTCTGAAATTAAATTCAAAGGTAAAAACATACTGACATGAGAGTTAGTTTCCAGCAGCTTAAGGAGGACCTTTTGTGACTATCATGGGGTTAGTACCAGTAGAGTAAGTGTAACGCCATAATATAAATTCAGTTATGACCATGAAGACTGAACTTTCAGTTCTATTATATTTTACAAGTCACAATGTAGACTGACATAAGTAAGGATATTCATATACCTCTTCTGCATAGAGGTGTACACAGAAACATCTCCAGTAAGGACCTCAGAGCATGTGTGGGAACACAGATTTTCTATCACGCCATCATATATACTTCCCACTCCATATGATATATCAGTTGGAGAAGAGAACATGCCTTATGGAGTCGTTGGTTCTTCATCTTCTTCCCTTGCAAGAGGTTTGTATGGTAATATGTTGTACCCAGGTGGTTGTGGGTGGTTGTTATGGTAAGGTGTTTTCGAGGACATTTTGCCCAGTTGTATTTTCCTAAAGAAATTGCCACCCCAGTCTCATAACTGCTTGGGTGCTCCTTGTAAAGAAGTGAAAAGGAACAACTGAAGAAACATATTTCTTACCTTGGTTGAGCAGCATCTGATTATATATATCTGACTGCTTCACAAACACATTTATGTATTTCTTATATTGGCTGAGCTGCATTAAAGTCTGTATCTCACTACTCTAAATATTGTAATCTGGAGTTTTGCCACCTTTCATGCAGCACTGAAGAGGTCTTTGAGCAACAATACCCTCTAACTTCAGCTGCTGAAATTTGAAGTTGCAATTCTGCTTTCAGCTACTGCCGCAAACCATATTGGCAACAACCATTAGTAATGACAGGTCTCCTACAGGGGACTCCTGCAATAACCACCCTGGTATCAAGCAATTCTGAATGAATCAATAGTCATAACATTGCTAGTACAATTCTGCTCCTCACATGTCCTGCTCTGGTGAGAATTAGAGATTATAGACACGAGCTGGTCTTCACATCTAAAACTGTATAACAGTGGCTGTAGATAGAAGGATTGATTTTAAATATTTCAGAAAACCATGAATTTCTTACTGCAATTTATTTTTACTTATAAGAAGGTGAATAATAAAGTAACCTTTAAGCAAACATTGGTGCACTCCTTAAATAAAAGGAAAGCACAGTATTTCAGGATGTATGTACAAAACTGATTTCTACTGACATACAAATCTCCAAGGTGCTCTGCAATAAAGGTCTTTTAAAACTAAGTCCTTGTTGTTCATAAAAACTTTGAAATACATCTTTAAAGTCAGAATCATATCTAAGTGTTACATTGTAAGCATATATGCATTTTATACCTGTGCCATTATATTATCTATATAGTATGTAAATAATATATATTCTAAATAAACCAGAGGCTAAATTTTGGGAGAACAGATGTTAAACTTGTAATACTAGAGAGTATTTCCTTCTAACCAAAGTAAAATCTCCTGGCCAGTTTCTCATAACTTCCAGTAATATCAAGAATCTTGTGATTGTATTTAAATTTTTAAAAATTATTCATAGATTTTTAACTTACTAATCTGTTTTCTTGGTCTCAGATATCAAACAGAGGTAAGAGAAAAAACTCCAGGGCAGAAAAATCAGCTAATGATAAACATGTGATAAGAGTTTCCTAATAGGGAAAAAGATCTCTCTCTCAATGTGAACACTTCTGCACCTTGCCCCTGCTGTCAAGACTGAAAAAATTTCCATTAAATGGTGTGAACTACCAGAAAAAATAGTGTGAACTTTTAAGAAATCTGTCCCTTTTAGCAGTAAAAAGTCCTTTAACAACTCCAATAGTAGTCTTACTTTTCATTCTTATAAATAAAAAAACCTTTGGTATCAATAGAACAAAAAATAGGATGAACTTGCTTATAAACACCTAAAAATTTCCTTCAACCACTGAACACCTTCTTCCTAAAGGTGCTTCCAGATTATGATGGTAGAAGATAAGCTGTTTATTTATTAGTGGATACCGTTTTTAAAAATAACTGAAATTACATGTTAAGCGATGTCTGAAGGCAGTGCTTGGTGATATTAAAAGCTGAACTTCTTTCATATCCACCTTAATTAGTAATTGCCATGAAGGTACAAACATGAGCTTTACATTTTCACTCTTTCTTAATGAAAGAAAACAGCTCCTGTTCCAATATATGTGGTGCATCCCACCACCTGTTTCATGTGGCTAACGGTATTCACAGGCTCTTATGTGGAATTACACACATCAGCCAAATTACTTAAAACCTGCCCACCATAATTCAGCAAGCACTTGCATGAACTTGTATTCAGAAAATTGATAAAATTTGGTCAGTATTACATTAAAATTTCTATAAACTATTTTCTCTCTCCTGTCTTAAGCAGACTGAAAATCCAGTTGATTAACAGATACCTAAAAATATGCTACAAAATACACCTGAACATCCATGTAAATGAATGTTAGTGGTTGCTAGGGTTTTGGACCCGCTAGTTATAGTAGCCAACAACAAACTGTATGATTTCCTCACTTACATGCATTATCCTGAACTTCACAAAGGCCTTCTGCAAGCCAGATAAACCAAATTTTTGCAAGACTTATGCATTTTTTTCATCTTTCAAACTATCAGAAGAAGTATTGACTTCTGCCAGTACAGTCATTCCTCAATTAACTGTATGTGTTCAAAATGCACATAACCCTTCTTGTCATTCAACTGACAAACATAACAATGAAAGAGGTTTAGTTATAGAGGGTCTAAATGATCTGCTGTGGGGATGAACAAATTTTATTAAAGTATCTGTTAAAAAGTCCAGCAGTAGCCAATTCAGACCTATCAAAAACTCATACCCCGTTGGGTTAAACTTACTCATTTCAGAGAAGTAAAACAGAGGAACATTCAGAAACGAAGGGAGAAGAGATTGTATAATTTACTCAAAATCCAATGTTTGGGTCTATTTTTACTTTATCCATAGACACCAGAACAGCTATTTTATATGTAACACAGAGAATTCCGAAGCCTGAACTCTTGACCTTGCTATACTTGCAGCAAATCTGTATAATTTCAGTATGTAAAGCAATTCACAGAAGACATTAGAAGTTCATGCACAAGATCCATGAGAACCAACCAAGAGAACCTGTAATTCCTAACACATTGCCAAATTTTAAATTAAGCTGCTATATGAGAGTTGATGAAAATATTCAAATGACTGTAATATTAAAGTCATTAACATTAATTAAGCACGTGATGAGATACCTTCTTGTGTATCAAGCACATATAGTCTTTCTGTAATATTCAGGATGCAGAAAGAAAGCTGATGAAAATATATAAATTTTTAGGAAATCAGAAAATTATAATTTGTACCTTAGAAATTACAACATTAAAAGCATAAAGTACCATACACAACCCAAATCAGGGTTCTCAAGTGGAGTATGCATCTTACAAGTCAATGACGAAACAATCCAAAGCATCACACATGGAAGAAATGGGGATTTTTACCCATTCAGACATCTGTTACAAAAACAATACAGCTAAACAAAGTCTGTAGAGCAACTTCTTTGAATAAAGAAGTCAAAATTTATTGATTACTTTTCCAAAAAACATTCAGACAAAAATACAAAGAAAGGTGTAGCAATATTTTTCTTTTCTAGATATTCTTCCAAGTGTTGTTCTACACAATGGGAAAGCTGGTTTCAACAGTAAGTAAAAAAATTGGTGTGAATCACCATTATTTTAAATTACAATCATGTAATTTTGAACTCTTTTCCTTCAGGTTTCTAGTTTGACACCAGGGCACAAAAATAAATTACACACAGAGTGCTTTTCAGGCTATGTGTTCAAGGGGAATGTCCTCATTCTTCTTCTTGTACTTGCACAGTTCGGGGATGCCCATGTTTTACGCTAATGACTATATAAACATTCAAAAAGCAGTGTGGAAATTGGCTTCTGGTCTTTTTCACCAATTTTTCACTTTAATGGCATCATAAAAAAACTCATCATCTCTGAAAGAAGTATCTCCTTGTGGTAGTAGAAAAATCCCCATCGGTCAGGTCATTATAACGAGACTAACCCTGTGCCCATCCCAAACCACTCAGCCTGACTCTAGACTAACCTTTATTTTCCAGATTCAATGAGATACTTGAATTTAACTTGTATAAAAAAGATATGACTTAGTGGATGAATTATTTACATGAGCTGAAGTCAATTTTTTTATGTGTGAAGCCTAAGCACAAAGGTGCTTTTGCAATGCAGATTTCCAATATGATTACAGCCTAGATTTTCTGGTTCCCAGTTGAGCTGTGCTCAGCAAGGAGTCTGTGTCAGTTTTGAACATCCAGCAGCCCTGCAATTGGCTTTCTTGACCTTTGAATAAATCAAAGCATCCTAATAGCCTGCTGCCACCAATTGTAGAGAACAATTCAGTGGCTAAGAACTATCCTGACCTTGCTTCTTTCCCAAGGAGCGCCCATGCCAGGGTAAGGAGTGCAATCAGAATCCATTAGCATTAATTAACCCCCAGAGTTATGCACAGAAGTCATATGGAGGCTGAGCTATCAACTTTCTATCTGCCTTCCAAAACTTGCACTGCACAAATGTCATGCAGTCAGGTGTTCTACCTATCAACAAAACAAATGAGAAATCAGAAGGACAGACATAACCATCCCCTGGAACACCAGTGGCTAAAATGTTGCTACTGCAGTAGATATGCCACAAAGCTAAAAATATAACCCAAATTTATTTCCTTGCTTGACAGAAATTTGAGCAAGAACTTTGAGCAAACCAAGTCTGAGCAGTCTTAACATGTATTTTATGACGGTTCTCCTCTCTGAAATTTTCCCAGAGGTGGGTATTCATCATTGGACATGAAGAAATCATATGATGAGAATCACTTCACAGAAGTTCTTACTCATATATTCGCTTGACAATTGCACTTTAAACATGCTTCATTCTGATTGGAACATCATGAATACACTTGTTATTTTCCAGACATGATGCTATGAATCAAAGAAGTACAACCAGGTATTGATCAAGAAACTACTAAGGGTCGTAGAGATTTTGTACATTCAGTGGCAGAGAACCTGATAAGTTCTCTATGTACAGGCATTTTTTCCTAAAATAACTGCCAGTCATTCAGAGTGGTAATCACCCCACTGCCTCCCACTTTTGGATATTTACTTCTGGTGACTATTTTCAGAAGAACTCATATGCCAATTTACTTACTATATCTAGCCAGTCATCCACATAGAAAACTAATAAAACCTAGAAATACTGTGACTGCAAGATTGCCTGACACTATTGTCAATACTATTGAGAGTTTTCTATTGCAACAGATAAGCCAGGTAATTCACTTAGCTCCTCTCCTACTCTATTTGGTTCAAAAGAAACAAAATCTGTGAAGAGTCATGTTTGCACTAAGCTATGGAGAGGCTGCTGCAGTAGTCTTATGGAGGCCTTGTGAATTAATTCCTCTAAATTTTTCTTAGTGCAAAAGAATTTTCTATTTATTCTCTCATGCAGTATCAAAGCAAAGACACAGATCCACAACACACATGTGCACAGACACACACACCAATATCAAAGCAGTGAAAAAAAACTTCCCACTAATATTTTATTAGCAAGCTTAACAAATTCGCTAATGCTTAAAGTATAAAGAAAAAAAAAATAGAATATTCTTCCTACAATTATAATAAATTTAAATAAAGAGGTTAATGAAATTGCTGGAGTGTTCATTAGAAAATTTAACAAAATGCAAGAAAAATGAAAAAAATCCAAGCCAACAGACGTGATTGCTTTCATATTTTGTTTCACAGCTTATGGCATCTAAGACAGCCTTTTATTGCAGAAACGGAAGTTAGACCAAGTTAGAAACAAGACCATGGATGTAATTTAGGCAATTTGAAAAAGAGACAGAAAGAAAAAATCATTAAGTCCCTGACAATCACCAGGTAGAATATCTATTCAGAATAGTCTTCAGTGGACTAAAAAGCCAGGCCTAATTTGCAGTGTGTGAAGAAAACCAGAGCAGGTGCCTAACATATTTATGCAATAACAACATCCTTGAGACTTACATGTTCTAGCATATTCCTAACTTGCTACAGAAAAGAGGTCTCCTGGATTACATTAGGAAAGGCATTGCCTGCCAGTAGGTTGAGGGTATTGTTCCCTCCTGTCTATCACATGTCAGACACATCTGCAGCTGTCAGTCTGTTTCTAGGCTTCGCAGTGCAAGAAGGACATGAACATCCTGGATCAGGTCAAGTGGAAGATGCCTTTCCTAACGTAATCCAGGAGACCTCTGGCCTTCTTTGCTCTGAGGGTGCATTGCTGGCTCATGGTCAGCTAGCGTCCACCAGGACACCAAGGCGTTTTCCTGCAAAGTTGCTTTCTACCATGTCAGCCCCAAGTTTTAGAATTCAGGAAATTATCTTGTGTTTAGTGGTTTCACAGCAAACATTCAGCAACAGCTTTGTCATTGGAAAGACACCAGATTTTCTCCATCATTCTGTGGCTTGAAAGCTCAGTATGTTTAATCTTTGCCAAAAGATCACATGTTACATAAACTCTGGGTATATCACATAATGTACTTTTTTGCAAGGACATGGAGTGCTTTTAAATGAAACACTTTTTACTGCTTGTGCTGGTTCAACAACCTTGTAAATTAAAAAGATTTAATAAATTTTCATCTGTATTTTTCAACTCCACTTTAAAAAACCTCGAAACATGATTCTGCTAATGCTGTTGGAGCTACAGATTCAATAGTCAGAATTTTCACCACAGACTCTTACTCTCCAAGTTGCATCATAAAATTGTGTTCAGGTATTAACATTAACTTTCTAAGACTAATTGTAAACTAGTTCTAAACCAGGAGTGCATACACACACACACACACAAAAAAAAGAACTAAAAAACACAGACCAACTTTAAAGTATAGTCTTCCGGTCCAACTTTAAAGTACAGTCTTCTAGCTTTTTTGTTCCTATAAATTGCATAAAACAAAAATCAGCCTGTTTTATAAGCCACATATTGAAGAGAAATTATGCCAAATTGTTTTAACCTTTTGCTCATTTTGATGAAAGAAATGATGCAGTTATGCTTGAAAACTTGATACTACAAATGAATATCCATTAATTGGACTCACGTGCTTGCAAGCAGAACTTCCTTCTCTCAACCTGCTACAATCCATCTCTTACATGTATCCTGAAATTGACCAGTAATGTACTTTCCTATTCAAAGATGTAACAGATGGTCAGGTGAAGACATATAAGGGCAGCTTATGAAATATATATGAGATCATCAAATTCAATGCACACATAATATTGCAACATTTACTCATGTTTTTAGATATCTAAACTTTCTAGAACTTCCATTAGTTCTGTGATTATGCTCATAACCTAAGTGACAACAGCTGTTTCTCTAATGTCAAAAGATCAGTGACAGAAAATTTGAGTGTTCCAAGAACTGTTGTGTACAAGTAATTACTTTAAGAAAACTTAAATGGCATTCCAAACTTTTGCTTACATCTTTCTGATTTTCCTTGGGAAAAAACCATGATATTTTTCTAGAAAATATTTAGTTTACTTTGAGAATAGGATACGAGGAAACAATGCCTTTAAAAAAACTCAAGTTCAAATGCCAGAATTCTTTCCACATTCTGGTAAAAATAACTAGTAGACTGAAAAATTCAGAGAACTTACATTGTTAAAAATTATTCTTGTATGTCTTTTATCTTTCTCATATATCAACATTATTAGTATCAATGCTGAAATATGATTCTCATTAATCACCACATAACAGTATTGTGTAAATATGCAATTTCCAAAGTAGCACTCTTTGTACTTTAATGATTTGATTTATCAAACTAAAGCTTTGCTTTAGAAGCGAGGAAGCTTCACAGATCACCTTCTGATCTGTGGACTTTGACAAGTTCCTTTGACTGGACTCCTGAGGGAGGAATCCTACCTGAATTCTGTTCAACTTTAGACTTAACTCCTAGATCAGTTCCAAAGGGGAAAGGAAACAGAGAGAAATCTTGATCAGTCAAGTGCCCATTGGAGTACACTACGAGATTCCAATTCCTCAGCTGCTTTTGTACATGAACCTGATGAAAGATGACACTGACTCAAAGACTTTTAATTACTGCAGGGAGCAGTCAAGGATCACTTTGTTGCATCTGGTGTAAATCACATCTCTTTATGATTTCAGACTTAGGTAGACAGTAACTACCAATTTCTCTCTCCGTATTTCTGAATTTTTCTTCACAACTACAATTTGACATCAATGCCAAGATTCATCCTGCCTAACTAATTTTTAATTGAGGCATTTGCATTAAGAATCTGATCATCCTAGACTTCTGTTACCCTCAGCAACAAGATCTCAGATAAGCTTAGAGTGCTCTCTGGAAGTATCCCTGTGTCTCCCTCTGAAGGGAATGGAAGTAATAAATAATCCTGATTTGACTCCTGCTTGATTAAGTATCATGTTTAAAAGCCTAACATAGGGTGTGACCAACTTTGCCTTCAGACTTTTCTATACAGAGCATTTATGCTTACCAAATTTAAATTCTGGAACAAAATAATTTCTGAATTGTCAGAGTGCAATTAAATGATGATGCTTTGTTATATATTTTCACATAAGTAACTAAAATTATTCTGCAGATGCAAAATTCTCCTCCATTGTGGCCAAGAAGTTTCTCCTCTACTTCTCTGTTCATACTTCTCTATTCATAGTAATGATTCCATGCTATTCCTGATCCCACTTATGTAAAATTTCATACTACAATTTATCCTTTTCTTGCTCACTCATTTCTGCAGCTTTTTCTTTGCAATACAGACAGCAGTCAGCCCCATTAATCCCATCAGTCACTCCAGTACTATCCCATAGACTCCTGCCCCATCTATTTCTAAGCTCCATCGCCCACTTCCAAATTCCTTTTCAGGGACTTAGTATGCAGACTCATCCTATGTAGCTCTAACTGTAGACACCACAGGTGTGCATTCTCTGTGCATCTTTTACTGAGAATTCCAACAACCTCTCTCTGTGAATGAGTCAGACCCACTTCATTCTCATCTTTCCTGGCACATCTGTTGTTTGAGAGTCATGCCAAAGACCCACTGTCCATTTTTTGCTCATGGGATCTCTCCAGAGTGCTTCTGTAGTTTATTTTCAAGTGCTCCTCCTGAAACAGATCAGAGAGAGCTTGCTCTTCTTTCTCCCCCTGAATCTGACCTTTGAGTAGTCTTTTCTTCTATCATAAATTCAGCAGTTATCTGTCGACTGAAACATAGAGGTGTTTTTTTCTACTCCAAACTCACCAATTAGGTCTTGACAATTTTTGGATATGGAATGTTTTGCGTTACCCACAACGCTTTTATTGGAAATTACATATTGTTTTAAAATTTATAATACTACTTAAGGAATCTAGCAGACTTTAGGATCCCATTTTTTACTTAACACCTTACCTTTGTGTAATAAGGGAAAATTTTGGCCTCACACAACAAGTAATTGAAATAGTCAGTTGAACTACTGGAACTGCTTCTTAAGAAAGGAAAATGTAGGATATAGGGATTATTCAGAGATGCTTTATGATGGGTTGTAAAGAAAACAATGTGCTTTACACATTAAAATTAATATCTCAGGATGGAGCTCACCACAAAATCTTCTTTCCAAGCTCTGTTTTCATATACATTAAAATAATAATTATAATTAGAATTTTTAAAATAAATATAAATTCCCAAATTGTTGCTGAATGTTGAAGGAATTTTAAGTAGGAAGAAATCTCAATGTTAATTCTGCTTTCTTAATAATAGGGATATGATCACTTATGCTGGAAATACAACAAGTTTCACCAAAGCATGTGTTCTAATGAGTACATAAGGACAGTAACACAGGTATGTGTGTATGAAGTCTCAAAAGTGAAGGAAGCAATAAGGATAATAACTGCAAAAATAAAAGCAAAATTTTCTCTTCTGTCTTAAAAGTCGAAACAACTCTTCAATAGAACATGTTTATAGACAATAAAGGAATTTTTTACTGTATATTTTTTAAACAATTTTCCTATGTAAATAAGAATTCATATCTTGTGGAAGAGGCTGGCACCACTTTCCCTTTGTCTCTCTACACGCAGTTGGCAGTGGGGGCCACCCTCTTGGGAGGAGAAAGTACCCCCCCACACCATTTTGGGTATCTCCTTGTTCCTGTGGGGTTGCTGAGATTTTGCAATTTTGTGTTAATTGACTGGGTTTTGGGGCTCTTTTTTTGCCTGTTGCTGTTTTGCATGTTAGTAAACTGTTATTTATTCATTTTTATCTACTCATTTTTGTTCCTTGTGGAAAGGGATTGGTTGAAACGAAGGGTAGGTAACCCATTTTAGAGTATCAACAGCTTTAACTTGACAAGACAAAAAGAAAAGGAGCAAGCCCAGAAAGAGATTTCTTGGTATCAGTATAAAGAATCTCCTTTGGCAAAAGTCAAAGTGCATGCTGCAGGAAACTACAAGTTGCGGAAAACCATCTGTTTTGTTGTCCTCAGTGTCTAGTTAACATTACTGGCACTTCTCTCTATGAAAGTTGTTAAATTTTAAATTTGATTCACAAAACATGGAAGATTAATTGAAATTTCTACAATTTACTTCTTGTAATTTCCAATACAAAACAAACTTCATACATATTTAATTACATCTGTACTGAGAATATGAAGGC
This sequence comes from Lanius collurio, assembly GCA_020086605.1. NCBI lineage: Eukaryota > Metazoa > Chordata > Aves > Passeriformes > Laniidae > Lanius > Lanius collurio. The sequence goes on from JACBWW010000028.1 coordinate 5,523,787, forward strand.
AAGAGTCAGTCTGCAATAATCACATATTTCAGTCAGTATTCCAAAAATATGACTTTTATGCATGGCCTCTGGGATCAAAGCCAGTTGTAGCTACAAGATGGTCTACACAGCTGCTACCACATCACATGAACCTGGAGAGTGCCAAGATGAAGGGAGAGAAATAGGACCCAGACATAACCCCGTCTTTCTTTAAATAGTTTTCCATTTCAACTCCCCTGTATTGTTCTGCAACATCTTGTGTCCTACAAATAGAATCATAGAATTGTAGAATATCTTGAGCTGGAAGGGACCCATCACTGAAGTCCAACTCTTAGCCTTGCACAGGATGCTCCAAGAATCACACCATGTGCCTGAGAGCATTGTCCAAACACTTCTTGAGCTCTGTCAGGCTGGTGCTGTGACCACTTCCCTGGGGAGCCTTTTGCAATGCCCGACCACTCTCTAGGTGAAGAACCTTTTCCTGATATCCAACCTAAACCTCCCCTTGGGTCCTGTCACTGGTCACCACAAAGAAGAGATCAGTGTCTGCCCCTTCACTTCTCCTCATGAGGAAGTTGTAACTGCAGTGAGGTCTCCCCTCTCCTTTTCTTCAGGCTGAACAGGCCAAGTGACCTCCTAGGGCTTCCCCCTCTAGGCCCTTCACCATCTTTGAGGCCCATAAATACATGCTGCCCTGAGACGTGCATACACAGACAGCTGTTCTCAAAGGAGAGAAAACAGTTCAGAAAAATGTATTCCAACACTGAGAATAAGTGCCAAAATATTGGAGTTAAATACTGACACAACAGGAAGAAACGTCAGAACAGAACATCAAAGTACCAAAGTGTTACATGACGCAATGTCTCAAAGCAGCCTGACTGTGACAACCTGACAAGAAAATCTTGACTCAGAACGAATTTAAGTCAAAATATAGTATGACAAAGGGCCAACAAAGAAGTTGTGAGGCACAAAGATTCTTAACTCTGGAAGGCCACTGAGGTTCAAAAAGGGAGAAAGAAATAAACCCGCTTATTTTCAGCAATGACTAAGTGAGAAGAAAACAAAATTGTTAGATGAAGAAGGGCCAGAAGTATGTCATCAGGGCCTACAGAAACTTTCAAAGCAAATTATTTCAGTATTCAGAGGAAACAGAAAGGAAAAATGAAATTATTACCCAGTAGGCTACACAGACAGGGAACAACTCTTTTTGATGTGAGGCCAGGCTGGCACTGGTTGGATTCACAGAACCGCAGCTGGCTCCTTGGTCCTGCTTTTGTCTTTCTCTTTGCTAAGATGCATAATGGAATTTAAGACTGGCATATCTAGGGATTAGTTTTGTGTGAAATATCAAGACAAAACGAAGAAGCTCTTTATTTTCCTTGGAAGATCTTTCCTTCTGGAGTTTCTGCATCCAGTTTTACACTCAGTGCAAACAAATCCGATCAAGATGTGAGATTATATCCAGTAATTTCTTTAAAGTACATTCACAGCATTATGTGTATCACATCCAAGTCTAATCTATACTCAGATATAGTCAAATTCAGCTCCTTCTCATGTAGAACACTACAGCTGCCTGACCTTGGTGGCACTACAAAGAAAAGATCACTCCATGGCGGTTGGCTGACTTTCAGTAAACTGGATATAACTGTCCAAATCAGAATTTTTATGAAGCAGCAGCTGTGGTAAACACCCCACATCTGCAGTGAGAGTCAAAGCACTCTCAGAAAACATATGCTTTAAATGAAAATCAACTCCTGTTGGAACAAAATTCCTTTACTACAAGATGAAGGGATGAGTTCAAAGTATTTTCAGTTGGCTTTTACTGATCCAAATGAAACCTGGACTGCTACTGAACATCCAGCACCGCTTTCCTAACTGGAACTCAAAAGTAATATGCTGAAAGACTAGTCTGGCCTAACCCCACTTGCATGTAAAACTTGATAAAAAGTTCAGTCAAAGGTGATTTTGCTGCAGTTCACTCACAGCAGATGCCTGAGCACCAGTTAGAAATCAAACATTAAAATATAACAAGATCCAAATGCTAGATCCTGCAGATAAAATGCATTGAAGAGACAGCTGACAACAGTTGTATTTGTTTAAATATCTAGACTTCAAAGCAGAATCCTAGGCACAAGAGTGCCATCCAGGGGCCAGCTAACTGCTGGTAAATTTCCAAAGAATTCCCTGAAACACTTTTTTTTTTTTTTTTTTTTTTATAAACAAAACTCTGTTTGTTTAAAACAATTTCCCCAAATATTTTCAAATATGATCTCAGTTCTTTTTAATAGTGCAACAGATAAACAGCAATATGAAAAAATGATTCATTCTCTAGACATACTAAGATTTGGTAACATTTAAGCATGGATTTTGCAAAAGTTTTGTTTCAATAGAATATTTGTAGCAATTTAAATCATCAAGTTCTTCTAGCACAATGAACTGGCATGACGAAACTTTGCCAAACTTTTCAGACTGAGACATCGCAAAGGCCAAAACACATGCTCAGCCACATTTCACTACAGCTATTTAAAATGAATGATGTATGTAAAACGTCACATAACCAAAGCTTCAGGAGGTACAGTTTCTACACAACCCCAAATCTTCCTTCTGCTCAAATAGAAGACTCAACCTGAAAACTGTAAAGCACTTTGGAAATGGAGGCTGTTTTACCATAGTGGGGATAGAGCAAAGTCCAGAGATACAGCAGGGGTCACAATTTACTCCTTTGATGAGTTCCACTCAGCAGCAACAAGGGGGGGAAGGGAAAGCAGGAACCTCAAAATATTTCTAAGATTATAAACTAGACGTGAGGGCAGACGCCACTTCAGCTTAAGGATTTACAAGCGTACATCCCCCTGAGGCTTTGGATTCAGCCATCCAGCCAGCGATGCCATCCACGCAGCAGCGCAGACCACAACGCCGCGCCCCCAAACTCCAGGCTTCACCTCACGCCAGGCGACCTCTCTGAGAACGGCCCCACACGCCGGGCTCGGGCTCCGCCTCCTGCCCATGCCACTCATCAGCCACGAACACCGGGAAACACAAGCCAACCAAACCCCTTTGACTCCATTTCGAACGGGAGCCGGGGGCGGGGCGGGAGCGGCCCCGAGGCGCCTGCGCGCGGTTTCGGTTCGAGCGGCGGCGTGGGGAGCGCTCGGCGCGGCCTGGGCACGGCGCGGCCTGCGGGGCCCTGCGGAGGCACCGGCGCCATGGCTCCCGTGCTGAACCTCAACAACGAGGTGAGACACCCGCGGCCTCGGGGCGCCGGCGGCAGCGGGCTGCGGGGGCGGGCCGGGGGGGCTCGGGCCGGGGGAGGCCCCGCGGCGGCCGGGGGAAGGTCCGGGGCGGCGGTCAGCGGCGGCGGATCACCCTGTGAACGGGCCGGCTTGGGGCCGACCCTCCCCGCAGCCGATGTGGCTGCCTGGAGCGGTAGGGAGGGCCCCAGGTAGCTGCCGCCGTCCCTCGGCGTGGGGAAGCGCATCCCATCGTTCTGGTGCTCAGCTGTGATGAAAACAAACATCCCTCGTGTGAAGTTAAGCTACTTCTAGGGAAATGCCGTGCGATTTCGACACGCGTGCCTCCCTGCGACGTCCTGCCCATGAGGGTCATCTCATCACGCCTGTCTGGCCGTGTTTGTGATCACACTGGGGTTTTGCAGGTGGTTCTGGCAGACCCACCAAAGCCCTAGCTGCCTGTCCTCCAATGGCAAAGATATGGTGTTGCCTTATTTTCTTGGAGAGGGAGGGACTGAAAATGAAAAATTACTGAGTTGCAGCTAACTAGCTTCTTCCTGTTCTGTAAGAAGTTTGGTGTTTCATGTTTATTTCAGATTTTTTTTTTCCTTTATAGTGTTAATTGGGTTACGTGTGTTTCACTTGTGATGGGTTTTGCTTACACGTTTGCAAATCATTATGCACAATAAGCCTGACACAACTAATGCAATCTCTTTTTAGGTGTTGCACCACCAGTTTAGAATAGCTGGCAGTTCTGCTGAGCATGTGTGGTGTGAGCACCTGCACTTCACACTGTACTCCTCCGGAATTCCTACATAATTAACAGCCTGGTTACAATTTGTTATCAGAAGAGCAAAGATTACTTTGTTTTAGGCATGTAGTAACTTGGAGAGGGGTTTGCAAGTTTATTTCTTGGTCATGTTTAGTGAAGTGTAGCCTCTTCATCAGGGAGAAAGTTTGATAGTACATAAAATAGAGATATTTACTCAGTTTGCTGTCAACAAAGGTAAGGTAAGAAATGAGTGGTTTAACACTGAAATACACCTGTAAATCACCAAATAAAGAAGTGGGTATTTTATGCCCATTGTTGTAGCATGGACTTTTTTTGTTTATTGATGCAAGTTTGGGTGATGTTTCATAGTCTTTCACCACAAAGATGCTAATATAACAAGGGATGAAAACAGAAACATTAGTTGACTGAAGAGTTCTTCAGAAAAGGAGTACAATGAGTTTCTGTACAAATGATTCAAAAATTTCAGTAAGGACACTGGGAATGTCATTTCATCTTATACTTCAAACATAACTTTCTCCTAAGAGGGAACTGAAAGTAAGTTCTGGAGGAGGTAGCTTTCACCAGAGTTTCTACAGAAAGTAGACACTCTAATAATAGGTCCGTCTGAGATGTAAGATAGGACAGAGAAACATCCTGGATGTCATCTCTTCCAAGAGGAGTGAAAGATCAGTCTGAGTTAGAGTAGGATGGAGATCTAGCTTGAATAGATTAAAAAGTGTTTTCCATATCTATGCATGTGCCCTTTTCTGTGTGTTGGAGCTGTATTAATTACTGTGGTGATTAGTCATAAAATGTGAAATAAGTTATTTACTAATACCTGGGTATTTCTGATCTCTGTAGCAATACCTTCTGCATATTTGTTCCAGAGATGCCCTTGTAACAAGATATCTTAAGAGTAAAAATCGTATCTTCCTCTAATAGAGATGAGATGGAGGAATTTCATTTAGGACCATGTTTAAAGGAATAATTTTTAAAAATGCAGTCTGTTAAATAAACTTTTCTTGTGTATTGTTCCAATTTGCAAAGGGAAAGCAAATTACAGAGCAGCTCTATACTGTGCACCTTCAGCTTTTTGAAATCAGACAATACTAGGGATCATACAGATTTTTTTCCCCATTAGTCTTTATACAAGTACGCATGATGGTATTTGTTGCAGAGACAACCTTGTGGCCCTTATATGGCTTATAAACTTGTTTGTCTTTACTGGATTTACAGGAGTCCAGTATCTGAAGGAGGTCTACAAGAAGGCTGGAGAGAGACTTTTCTTGAAGGCATGTAGAGATACAAGAAGAAATGGCTTTAAATTGAAATAGAGTAGATTTAGATTAGATATTAAGGAGAAATTCTATGCTGTGAGCGTGGTGAGGTACTAGTGTTGGCCTGTGAATATATGGTTTCTCTGTGTCTAGAGGTATTTAAGGGCCAGGTTGGATGCAGTCTGAGCAACTTGGTCCAGTGGAAGGTGTCCCTGCCCATTGCAGCAAGGTTGGAACCAGGTGATCTTTAAGGCCCCTCTCAACTCAAATCATTCTGTGAAATTCTGCTGTATTTTGCTTATGTATTTCAGGTTTTAATTCTAGCAAAGAAAGACTTCTGCTATTAATGTACATAAAATATTATGTCCTGCTAAATGGTGGAATCTTAAGTAATTCTAGGATGATAAATTTCAGAAATTTTTTTACTAATTCGTATTTTGTTTACAGGAAGAGCAAATAGTCTTAAGACCAGTGATTCTCAGTGATATAAACTGGAACTTTTCTTAATGTTAATTGACCTTTATTTCAATTACTTACTGGTTTATGTTTGACATTAATAGCTAACAAAACAAATATGTGTAAGTGTCAAGAAAACTTACTTGTACTACAGTATCTACTGCATGAAGTGTATAAGTGCTTTGAAACTAGACGACATTTAATTGTGTGATGATTGAGTAATGATGATGATGATGACTGTTATTAAAATTCTCCAGGGAAAAGAGACAAAACAGTGGACTGTGATGTCTGTCTCCTTTTTGAGAGCTTTTGAACTCACTAGCTAATTTCAGAGAAATTGGAAAGGAGTAGAGCCCTCAAAAGTTGTTGGGCTTTGTTTATTTTTTAATTATAATTTAGTTAAATAATAGTACATCCATGGAGCAATATTGTTGCAACTCTTCTGATCTAATAACAAAGAATAAAAATATTGTACTGTTGAGGTGACTGTATGAATGAGACCTTTTATGTAAGTGTACAGTGTTAAGGATCCAGCATGAAAAGAGGAAATTGCAACTGTTGTGATGAGGTGAAATAAGACAGAAAATAATAAGAGACCAGTCATAATAATTTATTCACAAATAATTAGTGTTGACATTTCATTAATCTTTCTTCTCATGGAAAGTTATTTATAGCAACGTAAATGCTTCAAAGTGTCACATTATTTCCATGTTAAAAAGTAGGACTTGTGCCAAAAGCATATAAAAGTTTTCTTCCTATTTCTTTAACTGAAAATATATCTAGATAATAACAGAAAAAAAGCAAGGTCTTGGCAGAACCCACGGTCAGCAAGGTGCAATAATTATAGAAAGCCATCTTGCTGCTGGGTAAGTAGCGTGGTATAGTTTCAGTGTGACTACATGACTGAAAAATTGAGATTGAAAAGGGTTAAGAAATTACAATTTTCTTGTAATTCAGGCATTTTATTACTGTATAGGATTGTTGCATTTTGATTACTGCCCAAGGGAGTATTGGGTGGGTGCAGAGGAAATAAAAACCATAAAAAGTTGGAACTAGGTGAAACAGGGAAGACTAGAGTTTTTGGGAAAGAAGAAAATGCAGTATTTCTTATCATTTTATACTTGCTGCGTTCTTTGATGCAAAGGAAAGCATGAGTCGTAGAATAAAAATTTCAGTTTTGCAATTCCATATTCACTGTATATGATCTTGCTTTTGAAGGAATTTTAAGCTTGTTTGTATTCTCCTATTGTGCTTACTCTTACAGGCATACAGGCTGAGGGAATAGTTTTAAAAACTTGTTGCTGTCTTGAATGTGTTTCCTATTTTAAAAAGCTTTCTAAGAAATTTCAAGTGTCTTGCCACAGAATAGCTTCCAGAGTTAAACTTCTGTGGAAACATTTGCTAGATGGCAGCACATAATCATCAACTGCCATGGAGAAGGGCAGGTTTAAAGGAAGATAATTCATGTTTAATGTGAAAAATTATCCTTGTTGATCAGCAGTGTACAAAAGTATGAAACAGAAGGTGTTGAATGGGAGCCCTACAGATATCTAGGGGTTTTTTTAGAACCTCTGTTTCTTAAATTATATTGTTCTGTTTTTACAGTCATAATCTGCCATCAATATTGTATTATTGCAACAAATACATTTTTCTTCTTACCCTTCTTTTTATTTTTTTTTTCTTTGAGTGATACTCTATTTGCTGATACCTCATGGAGCTACACTGCAGAAAGCTCATGAAGCTAATGCAAATGTAGTCTGTATAAATTGTTTTAAAAATAAGTGTTCTAATGTATACCTATATGAATGCTGTAATGGTCAAAGTTGAGTATTAGTAAGGCATCATATTATGTAAAGCAAATTCATAGAGCTGAGAGTTGTTTCTCTCTGTAGGACAAGGGAATCAAATTTTTCAAACTTGATTGGATATGGAAACTTTGATATCAGGTGAATTTTTCTCTTAAAGTTGTAGTAATTAATTTCATGCAGGAAAAATAATTTTCTCTGTATTTACAAAGCTATGAGTTTTAGATAGTAAAAGCTGATGTCTGCATAATGCTTATCATCCAAGATAGAATTGTTCTTTTTTCTTTCCTAAAGGGTAGAGTCAAGATAAAACTTGTATCTTGAGAATGATGTGTGTGCACACATATTTTTCAGTCTGCCAAGCAAAGTCCAGAATTTAAATTGTTATTTAGGGAGCTTAGTAATGAAGCTCAAGGTGATTAATTCCATTCATAGCGTTTTGGTACAACAGTTTGGGTTGTGATACTCTACATGGCAACACTCAACTCTTTTACTCTTTAGATTTAGGGCTGACATCCTGACCTCTGATTTAGCTGGGCACCAGTGTAGGTGAATAGCACATTTAGAAAGCAGTCTGGTCATGTGAATTAAGAATTTAGATTGGTGTATGGCAAAGTTGAGTATGAGTAGCCTGGCTGGTAGTGAAAAAAATCAGAGAAAAAGCCATGAGGAGTAACCTTAACTTATGGAGAAAGACTGACATACAGTCTCTGGAAGTCTGAAACTGGAATCTTGAGTTATAGCTGAATTAATTACAGAACTATATCTGTAGTCTTGTCTCTTATATCACAGTGCAAACAAGTAAACGTATATTCGGAGATGCTTATATAAAGGCTGAGTTGTCTTGATGTAGGATGGGTAGGTGGTGGTGTTGTCCTTAGGTGGTCACACACAGCTAAAGTACTGAAATTGCATTTATACATGCCTTCATTCACAAATTGCAGAAAGTTCAAGTATGTCCTTTTATAAGTAAATAATTTTTGGTGACCAGAGTTTCTGTATAGCAGTTAAGAGAACATGGTCTGAACAGAGTATCAGGAAACATTAGGGAGGGGGAAATTTGAGTGGGTCATTCATTCTTCCTGAAGCTGAATTGACTTCTGTAACCGAGAACTGCCTCATGATCTTTGTAAGGTCCACTAAATGTGAAAGATCTGAGTACTTACTCATGCTAGTCATTACTGTATTATGTATTTCTGGACTTTATACAATAGATCCAGCATGCTTGTATAAATATTTTTGAATTGATACAAAATAAAATTAACTTAAAGTTTTTTAGTCTTTGAATGGTCACCATTTTTGCAAGAAGCATTCTGTACAAAGTGAGTTTAAGACTTCACCCTGGTATTTATTTGCAGTTACTTAAGATATTCCTTATTTTCAACCTTCTTCAGCATTGTGTGTGACTAACTTATCACTCTGATGTGGTATACCTCTCTGTGTTTTTGTTGACTTAGGATGACAAATTAGACATATAATTCAAAATTTTGTTTATTAACGATCTGGTGTTTTTTCCCCACATTTTATTCTGTAGAAACCAAGACAATTTTTAACACAAGAGTCTTTGCTTTTTGTGGAGAATTGCTTTGCAGTTTGGACAGCTGTGACATGCCCCTGAAGGAGTGGGATTGTCCAGCTGTGGTTTCTCAAGCATCTGGACTTGCTGTTTCTGAATCTGGGGCTTCTCACTCTCCTTGCTCTTCACCCATTCCAGCCACCTGGTCTTACCCCGCTCTTCTGTGATTGTAAGAAGTTTGTTGTGAGAGTAGGTATGGACAGAAGGTAATAAGGTCTTACAAGCAAGTGGGAGCAGCAGTGAATGGGATGGGACCAGAGGAGAAGTGGAGAGATGGACTGTGCTACCACCATGAGTGAGCTGTTTGCTTGGCTGATAGATCTGTGCTGTTTTTCATCTCACTTAAGTATTTAAATAGTGGCTTTCTGTGAAATAAACATAAGATTTGGGGAGAGTGTTGAACTAGCAAAACCTAAAATAGGGTGGTATATAATGCTGTATAGGGTGATATATTATGCTGTCTGGCTGGTTAGTTAGTGGTCAAGGCTGTTAAGGCAGGAAAATTAGAAAGAAGCCAAAGGAGCCCTTATATTTGTCTAATCTTGATTGCTTTACATAATAAGTTTTTAGGAGACTAGTTACAAATCAGCTTGAAGAGGAGTGTTAAAATTTCAATGATACCTGGGTATATAGGTGCCTAAGATGCTCTGTTGTCAAAATTGAAGCTGTGGCTGGATACTGGCACGGCCAAAATCTGTTTATCCCTGACTAACTCATGAGCTTAAATACTTCCTTGAAGCTGGTCATACACTTTTGTACATGTCAGCAAGTTTATTTTTTGGGAAATGTGACTAGGGGTGTATCAAAGGGGGAAAAAATATGGTCTCTTACCTGTTGGAAAAGAACAAGTTGCAGTCCGGTAATATGTAGAGGAAAATACAATATTTGAGTTGTGTTTCCAACAGTAATTAAGGAATTAACACTTAGGCCTTCTTGGACTTTCTTTGAAAATGCTTTTTACTATCGTGGACAAGTTGATGTGAGCGCTCAGGTTTTTAGTGTATTCGATCCAAAGATCTAAATGGCTTCTATTACCTAGGGTATGTTGTGATATTTAAATTATGTTCCTAAGCCTTCCTTACACTGATGAAAAAGAATTTTAGATGGAAACTTTCAAAATAACATTGACAGAGTGCTGTAGACATTACGGTGTGTAAAACAGTTTGCAATACTGGGCAGCCAGTCCCGTGCAGTGATCCAGCATCTCACTGAAATAAAGTAGCTACCCTCAGAAATCTATTTGTGTGCTGTCACCTAGGCTATGTGGTAATCAAAGAGTCCCTTAGGGCATTTTAATATTTGTGTCTGCTGTCTTTATATAAAGAGGAACCAAGACTTCAGGTGAGGTATCTGACTGGTTATCTGGTATTGGACTGAGCTGTGAGATGTCTTAATGCTCATAATCCAAAATATAGTCTTGTCCTTTAAGGCATGACACTATCTGATGGGAGAGAATATTTAGTTTAATGGCTTAGTTGTTATAAAATTTTCCAGTAATTGAGAAAGCTGATGTATAGGTTCCCTCAGTCTGGGATGAGTTGAATCCTGTGAATTTTGATGACCAGCAGAGTGCACTAATCACAAATACTAACAAATACTGTTGCTGGGCTACTGTCTGGCAAAGAAGGGCGATTTTATGGAGTGAGGGGAGCCTGGTCATGTATTTCACCAGTGGGAGCATTTCCGTAGGAAAAGTCCTTGGCAGTGCTCCAAGGGCTGCTTCTCCAACAATTAGCATAAAATACATGAGCTCTCTGAAAGGAAAAACTGGAACTCGGAACTCGTTACTCCTGAGAAAATTGTTCTTGCTGGTCTATAGATGAGTTCTCTTTTGCTATTTTCTCTCTGGTTTATAAGCCTTATTTCGTCCAGCACCTATACAATATGCTGACCAAGCCATTTTCTTGAAGTAGAAGTGTTTACCCTTGACTCCTATACTAGGTTTTCCAGTTCTGTTAAGTGCCCCAACATCTGGGCTGTTCCTCAGATGGTTCTTTTACTCTTCTGAGCTATCTGCCAATATGGTTCAGCTGTATCAGAGAGTCTGTCTCTTGGTCAGCTTAAGCCAGCTTCAGGTTCATCTGTGACCACTTCAAAATTATTCTTAAGGTAGAGTGGCTACTACCAGTTGGATACTTAGGAAAAAATATGGGTGTTAGGATGCTGTGTGGTCAAATTGAAGCTGTAAATGACTGTTGGCACTGTCAAGATCCGTGTATTCCTGGCTTGCACATGGTCTCAAATACTTTGTTGAAGCTGGTTCTGCAGTCTCTTAAATGTCACTAAAGTCAGTCTAAAGTCTTGGAAAGGCATATGAACAAATTATGAGAACTGAGAAAAGAAATTTCTACACAATTCAAAACTAAATAGCTAATCTTTTCCATCAGTTCATTTCTTAGTATACTGGCAAGTCACTACGTTTTCTCTGTATATTACAAGTCTACGCAAAGTTGGAAAGCAAACACGGCTTTCTTTTTAGACTGTAGAATACTTGGCAGCAGTCATTTATGCTCTATGGAAATGCATGTAAAAATTCTTGCATTAGTTGTGTTACTAATAAATAATACTAGGCACAACAGTTTCAAGAAGAAGAAGAAAGTTGTACTACATAAGGCTTGATTTCTGCTTAAAACAGTTCAAGTGTTAAATTGCTGACATTCTTTCACAGACCATGTAAATGTCCTAAGGAAAAGGTCTTTTGAAAGCTTATGAAATTTCCAAACTTATACTCTGCAAGATAGAATTCTGAGGAATTGTGGCTTTTTTTTTCCCTAGGAACTGTTCCAGCAGCTGTTTCTAAAGTTTCTAGAGTTGCCACATCATCAGTTTTACTAATATTAGCAGCAAATTCTGATCTGCATGCTCTTCACACAGATTTTGTTTCAGCAGATTACTGAAGCAATTAAGCAAGACTAACAAGGCAGTTTCTTACTTCTGGCAATATTGTATATAGCCATTATCGGACTGCTGTGCTTGAGGACAGTAATGAAAACTTTTTCTTAGCTTAAGTGGTTTATATAAAGTGTGTGTGGTAGGCCACGTAGGCTAGTAAGATGCTCTCATAAAACAAAAACATCTGTGGTTCCTTGGTGTGGTAGTGTACAATAATGAAAAAAACATGCAAATGGTCATGGGAAACTTTGTAACTTTTATTTTAAAGGAACTGTGAGGTACTTGCAATACACAGTGTAGTGGGGTTTTTTTTATCAAATGTAATTTATAGCTATATATGCCTGATTAAAATACAACTTAAAAATGGTTCTGTTACAGTAGATGTGCATAATTGCTTACTGCTGTCCTTCCAGAGGTGTTTCCCCTGCGTTTATATTGCTGGGTGTGGAACTTGCTGCCAAATGAAGAAGGGAGTGAGGCTGAAATAGGTGTAGAAGGGAAGCGGTGGTGTTAGACTTTTTCATGATAGAATTTGGGGACTTGGGGGAGGAGATATTCCTAGAAGGAGAATGAATTGTGAGTTCATTGCAAATTGCTTATTAGTATGCAATGATAAAATTCTTTTTAGCTTGTCTTATGCTGTAGTGAAGAGCAGTAAAGGGAAACATCAAGTGGCCAACTGCTACATTCAGTGACTCTTTTCATTGTCCTTCAAGTTATTTAAAGGAAAGGGATTTTATATTCTTGTACTTATTTTATATGAAAAAAAAATCCATTATGTTGATGCTTTTGCAGAGAATAGTCACAATGATAGCTGTTTATTCATATGGCATTTAATACCAAATGAAATTGTGTATTGAAAAAGAAGAGGCAGACTGTTCTCTACTGCTACCTGAAAGGAGGTTGGAGTGAGATTGGGATTGGTCTCTTTTCCCAAGTAACAGGACGAGAGGAAATGGCATCAAGTTGTTTCAGATTGGCTGTTCGGGAAGATTTTTTCACCTAAAGGGTTGTCAAGCACTGCAGCAGGATGCTCAGGGTAGTGCCTCAGTCACCATTTCTAGAAGTATTTAAAGATATGTAGATGTGGCACTTAGGGACGTGGTTTAGTGGTTGGCTTGGCAGTGTTTGATTTACAGTTAGGCTTTATGATCTTAAAGGTGTTTGTCAATGTAAATGATTCTGTGAGTCCTCTTTGCTGTTTTATGACGACACATAGGTCTCTCACATATGAAAAAACACTAAATCTTTTGCAGGTATGTTAATGTAGGAGGAGATGAGTGAATAGATGCTGTTTGTGTGAGAGGCTGGTAAGAACTGTTCTGAATAGCAACAGCAACTGGTTCAAAGGAATGAATGGGGAATTTCATCCAGAGGCAGATATCACTGAAGAAATGCTGCAAAGATTATGAATAGCTCAGAAGAGCGTACCTTACATGTATAAGATAGGAATTCCAGAAAATATAAAACAAAAAGGCTGTTAAGGTGCTTGCTTGTTCATGGAGGGGAAGGAAGGTAGGAAGGAAGGAGAGAGGTTTTAAAGTCTTTAAGTATTAGACAAAAATGATGGGTGGGTGATGAGGTGTGTTGAACAAGATAAAATAGGATGAGGAATGAGGAGAGCTCATAAGGATGGGAAAGGGGAAATGAGTTTGGTAAGAAAAACCTAGAGATTGACAAAGAAGGTAGGAAGCTTCAGAAGAAGGAAATCTTCCAACAGAACCAGCACTTGGTGTGGAAGAGAAGTTTTTAATGGCTGGCCAATGAACGTACCACTGGGCAGACCGGTAAGTGTGAGAGGATTTGTTCTGTCACAACAAAGAAGATTTTGCAGGAGCGTTCAAGCATTGCTCCAAGTTGTTAATAACTAATACTGGGATAGCTGCGTACAAATCTCTTGTAGATTTTGCATCTTGGCAATAGATAGAGAACAACTCGTGTAAAGGTATTTAAATGAATGAATGGGTGTCAGACATCTGGCATGGATATTATAAGCTCTTTTTTCCTTCTACTTTTCATACTTGTCCCTTTCCCCAGTTTCTGTTCATGTCATGAAGAAATTTCTAGGAAGAATGCAGATTATTAGATTTTGGGGGTATTTTTAAACACTGATTTCCCATGTGTTTGTGTTTATGAAAAATTCTTATAATGAAATAGGGTTTTTTTTAAACAGATCTGCGGGAATAAGGAACACTAATTGGCATAGCAAGGTAATTGTTTATTCCCATTAGCAAGAATTCTTCCCATCTTTCCAAAAAGACTGAGAAGTAGCTTATATGGTAGGGCCACTTTATTTTATTTTTTTTTTTTTCATAAATCTCTAACTACTGACTGAGATAAAATTCCCACAAAAAATACAAGTCATAGAGGCATAATAGCAAAAAGCAGCTTAATAGATGAGCAGTTTTCCTGTTGGAAGTAGTATAGTATTTCAGAGCTTGTCAGGCCAATAATATTGCAGCGTGTTTGAAGCCAGTGGACATTCACCTCCCATTCTGGTGATGTTCGTAGTCTTTGGCTGAATATTCATCCTCTTTGGAAGTGTAAGACAAAAAGATCTGTGATGCAGATTTGGATTTCCCTTATATGAGGTTTTTACAGGTTGTATTTCCTGAGGCCATGGCTTTTGCTGGTCACTGGCATATCCTAGGTCTGAGCAGGAGTTGTGTTCATTTATATTCACTGGATGTGTTTTGATACTTACTTTTCATATGTGTGTCAGGTGTCTCTGCTAGGGGCACCATAAGACACATGAAAAGTTATACTTGATAATCTCTTAGTAGAAGAAGTCTCATGCTTCTTCAAAGAAATTTGGATCTGGTAGCATTTTTTTAATAAGGAGACAAATCTTTTTTTTTTTTTTTAAGAAGAAAGGCAGTAGTACTAAATACTTTGAAAGTCATAAACCACAAGAAACTTTTTTGTTCTTTCCCTATTTTGTTGTTCTCTTTTTTTGACAAAGGATTTTTGTCCTTTAAAAATGTGGATACTAAATCCTTATTATTTGTTTCTCAACAGCTTTTTTTCCAGGCACAAGAAAAAAGTGCTTATGATTCTTTTTGATTTTTTTTTTTCCTCCTGGAATTCCACTCCCTAGTTTTTATTTAATCAATGTTTTGGTCTTAACATCATTCCCTGCTTTTCTTATTAAGCTGTGTCATTCCATGACATACCACTCTGTTTAATTCCTGTGTGATGGTTTTTGTTACAATCTTGTGACACTACTTACGTAGATGATTTCTTTGTCTTTCTGAACTTTATATGCGTCATATCAGAACATAAGAAAGCACACTCTTGGAAATTACAAATCAGAGAGGAGAAACTTCTACTGTTATTTTAAAATATATTTGCTCAACAAATTCCTTAAGGTTGTGAGGAGAACGTAATATCCAGAACACTGACTTCTGCTTTAGTAGCAGAAGTTGATAGCTGTACTTTTGCCGATGATTGAGCATTCCCCTTTTTTGGTGGGAGTTTTCACATACCTAAGGAGCCTTCCAGCCTTTCTCCAGTACTTAGGCCTCTCCTTACTTGCAGGCATTCTGTATATTTATGGTCAATCTAAAAATTGTGGTATTTAGCTATTTTTTTGTCTTTCAGATTTATGGAGAAATGGAAAATGATTTAGTAGGTATTTCTCCAAACTCATCGCTCCTTTGCTAATGCTATTTTGTTTCATTTGATGAACTTGAAACCATTTTTTCATAATGATTCCTTTATGCTTGCATAATAATAATAATGATGATAAATATTATTAGTAGTATTTTTATATTTATATATTACAATTACACTTACATAACAATATATGGTGACATTGAAATGTAAGTTTTGAAATGGGTGAGCCTTACTACAAAACAAATATTTAAGTTGAATGACATAATAATAGTAATAAAAAATTCCTGGTAAAATTAAGATATAAGTGTTTGTCAAATATTGTGATGCTGTAACACTGCACAGGCTTCCCATTCTTCCCCTGACCTCTTTGTGTGCAAGCTGAGGGCAATTAAAGTAACTGTAAAAGTATCTTTTTTGCATGAAGTGTCTTACACAGAAGTAGCTCTCCGTCTTCTGACCCTGTTGTGGTTTGACACAACTGAGCGTCGAGCATTTAAAGTATCAATAAGAAAATATTGAGGGAAACTAGATGGCTGCGAGGCAAAAAACAGGTTCACACTTAAACGGTTGCAGTAATAAGAAAGAAAAAAAAGTTTATTACTAACAGAATTAAAAGTTAAAAGATTTAACAAGAAATTAAAACACACACACCCCCTCTCCCCTGCTCTCTTCTCAGCACTTTACTCTCTTTTTTAACTAGCACAAAAGATAACACAACATAGGATTCTAGTCAGTGTTACAGTTCTAAAAAAAAGGTCTCTTTCTTATGCTTAAGGAAAAAAGGGTTTCCTTTTCTTGCTTCACATGGTTTCTCATAACTGCCCCCCAACAACAGATCCGCCCGGAAAGAAACAATCTGCTGTGGTGTAATATATCTCTTCTATGAAAAAAAAAACATCAGTTTTTTCACACTGCCACACATGGGCTATCACATGGGGTAATCAACTTTTTAAGGATGGGTCACTTTGGCCTGAACACAAAGGCTTTTTCTGCTACAAATCTTTAAAAAAAGCTTCTCACTGCTTCTATGTATATCTGGGCATAGGCACTCTCTCTTCACAAACTTCAAGGGCTACACATGAGTCTTCCATCCCCCCATATACTTCAAATTGATTACAGAGACAAACAGTTTGAGATATTACAGATTCTTACCACCGCATGCAAGAAGGATTTTTAAGCTCCGCGCGAGGAGCGCGGCACCGCCCCTTTTCTCCGCCGCCATTTCAGCTCTGTCTCACATGGCTTACTCTTTCTGACTCTGAAATTCCTATGTTCAAAAATGGTCTTATGCAAGCTTTATGAAGAAAACCTTGCTCTTTTTGTGCTGCTGGCTGCATGGTGGTTCAGCTCGAAGTGTGCTGGCTGCAGAAAGGAGGCTCTTGCCGGCTCCTGCCGGCTCCACGTGGAGAGGGGGGGCGGGGAGGTGAAAGAACCCGCCGGTCCGGTGAAGCCGCTTTAGAAAAGTCCCCGCTGCGCAGCAGTCCATGGCTGAGTCCGGCTGTCTGGCAGTGCATGGCTGAGTTTAGCAGTCCATGACCGGGTCCGGCTGTCTGGCAGTGCATGGCTGAGTTTAGCAGTCCATGGCCAAGTCCGGCTGTCTGGCAATCCGCGGCTGAGCTTAGCAGTCCATGGCTCTTTCCCCAGTGACCCAGGGTCCGTGCTGCGGCATCAGGAAGAGGAGAAGGGGGCCGGGGCTTTGGCCCGGCCCGGCCAGGCCTCGGCCCGGCGGGGGCTCGGAGGCTCCGAGGCCTCCCCACCTTCCTCCGGCGGGTGGAACAAGAAGAACTCCCGCCTTTCTGTGCGGCTTAAATACGCAAATTTTCGAGAAGCGCTATTGGTCTAAAAATCTGTCTATCAACTCAGATTCAACCCACTACAGACCCATTCAGCAAGTTGTCAGTGTTCTAACTTCCCTTGATGTTTCAATTACCAGATTAAATCATCAGAACAAAGAATGTGGTAAAAATAAAATGTATGTGTAAGTTGAGAACCAGTGATGCCTGGCAGCTTTCAGTACAGTATTCCATAAAGCATCATGTGGATATCCTCAGTTATTCCTCTGTCTCTTTTTAGATTTTTAGTGTGTAATCTTTAGGGTTACTCTGTTTGGGCGTTCTCAGTGAGTGTAGTTATGGCCTGTGTTTCCTGCCCGTTTGGACAATCAGGGGATGGTGTTCTGTGTCTGGTTCAGAGCCAGACATGCTGGTGAATGAGTATGCATGCACTGTTCTCAGCCAAAAGGGAAAAGACTTGATTTCTGCTTGTGTATTTCTTCCATGTTAGCTATGTGGATGTTAGTTCATAACTCCTACTTGGCTACCAGTTTTCACAAAACATGTGCAGCTCTGGCCTGTGATGATTGGTCAACCTTGATTTTGGTTTAATAAGTCCAAAAGTTAGCAGAGAGGGATACTGAAAAACAGTGTGCTTACAAACCTTATTTTCTCAGAAACCAGGGTAACAAATATAATTTTGGAATACATAATTTCAATGCTGTACTCTTTCAGAATAGCTGAGAGAAGTTGTAACATATTGGCACTCAAGACTTGAAGGTTTTTTGTGGTGACTTAGGAAGCCAGTACTACCATTTATATTATCATCTTTTAATTCCAAACCAAAGCAATCACACCACCAAAACACACCTCCAAAGTAACACTGGAATCACTGTGGTTGAATTTCTGTATTTGTTACGGTGAAAGGTTCTTACCCAATTTTGACACTATTTTCTTTTCATGATGGCAGTTCAACTTCACATGTTTGGATCACATTTGTTGTTGTAGTGCAGGGAATCCTTACAACAATATATAAGACAGCCATGGAGTTGGAAGGAAAGATGAAGCGGTATTTTTGCAGATGTTCAGAGATGATTTTATTTCTCCAGCCGCATGGCTGGAGTTTCCAAGCAGACTCTGGGACCCTCCTCTCCCCCGCCAGCCCCCAGGCACCCCAAACCACCCCATCAGGAACAGATATGGGGCACACATGACATGGGAGCAGGGACAGGGACAGACTCGTACCTTCCAGGGTCCCTTCCCCCAGGATTTCAGGGGAGAGGCACCTCCACAATTCACCCTTTCTTATTAAATAAAACATTATGGGAAATAGTTAGATAAACAACAAAACAATTTCAAAGGAAAGGAAGCCACTATCTTGAGTCCCCAAATGTCCAAACAGATTTTCTTTGGAGCACCAGAAGGGAGACAACTTGAGCAGGCTTCAGATGGAAACGGAGGAAGGGATTTTCCTTTTTGTACCTGTTGGAATCTTAGAAAATGACAGTTAATTTCTTCCTTCCCTCCTTTTCATCTCCCTCATTGGCATTGAAAAGAGATTAATGGCAAATAAAAAGGACTGGTTTTGTGAGGGGAGCCAGAAAGGGAGATTTAGGCTGGGCATATATGGGGGATAAAGGGGCATAGGATAAAAGGGGAAGGTGGGATAGGGGAAAGGGTAGGGATTATGGGGATATTGTCCAGCATATCTACTGCCTTTGACAGGGACACCCCCAGGGCCTGTAACACAGGCGGTCTGTGGGCCCTTCCTTCCTCGCACAATTTCAAATTCTACTCTTTCTCCTTCTTCTAAGCTTGGAACATCACTTTTGGGTTTATTTTTCACAATAGCAGATTTATGGACAAAAATACTTTCTCCAGTATCATTTCTCAACAAGAAACCATAATTTTTCTTTACATTATACCATTTTACAGTTCCAAAAACCCTAGCTGTGATAACCTTTTCATTTTTCCTAGTTCCCTTGTTCTTGCTTTTAGCTTTGCTTGCTCTTGCATCAGAGCTGCCACAGCCGGGACCGCTGGGGCCGGGGCCACCAGCGTGTTCCTGTTGCGGGGTCTGGACTCTTCGAGATCGCATGTGGGGCTGAGCCACATTTGACGTCATGCTCGCTCCCCCTCTGGAACTCCGCATGACTACTCCACGCTTTCCGGGCATTTGCGCAGCTGCAAGACTGCACCCTGTGAAGCGTTTGCGTGTGCGCGGCT
This sequence comes from Lanius collurio, assembly GCA_020086605.1. Lineage (NCBI taxonomy): Eukaryota > Metazoa > Chordata > Aves > Passeriformes > Laniidae > Lanius > Lanius collurio. Next base: position 5,543,387 of record JACBWW010000028.1, read on the forward strand.
TTGTACTGCCGGCACTGCTGCTGCTGTCGGCTGTGTGGCCGTGGGCTAGCACGGTTCCCTTCTCGCCCCCACATCCCTCTGGCTCTGCTCGGCGTGTCTCACCACAGTCGCCATAGCGACTGCCACAATCGCCGCTGCCTTTCTCGGTGTGAGGCGCGGGCTCGAACCGTCGCTCGCCACACGGCGCGGGGTGGCCATTGCCGGGACGCACCTCGGCCTCCACCGCCCTCGCCGCTGCCTCAGGGCAAACACCGCCGGGCCCGCGCCGCCCTGCTGCTCCTGGCTCCACTCCCGCTGCCTCCGGTCTCCCCTCCGACTCTGCTCCCGCCGTGCCTGGCCTCACTGGCTCTCCCACACGCGGGAGTTCCCTCGCTGCTGCCCGCAATGCACTGGGTGCCCGCAGCCGTGCGGTCTCCGGGATGGCGGAGGAACCCTCTGCAATGCATGCGCTGCTCGACCACGTGTTTGCTGCTGATACAGTAGCGGGACACAGCCCATATTGCTCAGCAGTCTCTGAAATCAGGTAATATTCACAGAAATAGTCCTGCATCGGCATATTTTTTGATTTGGAAATTAACTGTGTCCAAACATTTTTCCAAAAGTCCTTGGTAAGAATCAAATCCCAAGAAACATAGAAGTTTTTAAACAGCCATGCCAAAAAGCGTCTTAGTTCTTTCTGATTTTGAATTAAGCTAAAGTCGACATATTGCTGTTCCAGAACCTTTTTTAGCTTAAGGTAAATGTCTCTTTGTGGTTCGGACAGCCGTGAGTCCTTCCATGAGTCCTCCATCGTTCAGAAATGGGACATCAAAACGAAAGTAAGAAGAGATATCGAGAGTTAGTCATGAATTATCTTCTCCAGGGATTGTTTGCCAGCATTTCTCCACCATTTGTTGTAGTGCGGGGAATCCTTACAACAATATATGACAGCCATAGACTTGGAAGGAAAGATGAAGCGGTATTTTTGTAGATGTTCAGAGATGATTTTATTCCTCCAGCCGCATGGCTGGAGTTCCCAAGCAGACTCTCCTCCTGGGACCCTGCCCCCAGCCCCCAGGCACCCCAAACCACCCAATCAGGAACAGGTATGGGGCACACTTGGCATGGGAGCAGGGACAGGGACAGACTTGTACCTTCCAGGGTCCCTTCCCCCAGGATTTCAGGGGAGAGGCACCTCCACAGTTTGTGACCTATATAATTACTGTAAAAATTACACAGATTGTTTGTGAGTCAATCTGTGGTATCATGCTTTAGATTATGCAAGTAATGTAGAGATTCATAATGTTGCCTTGTGAGCAGTGCTGTTTTCCACCTGCTTTTAAAAGGTTCACCATTTAAAGAGGGGAAAAAGCCCTCAGCATTCTTATTACCTATATTTGTATGTTCACCCTCATAATTCTTACGTCACTACTGTAGCTTCTGCTGTTACTGTCTTTCTTTAAAGTCAAAGCCTAAGGAGGCATGAAATTCACATGTGAGTTCTAACTAGATCTCTGGTCTGATTAAGAAGTCCTAGACGTAGAAATCCATTGAATCTGGACGTTTACAACTACTCGTGTATGTCTAGGGTTTAGAAATCTGTCTAGCCATCTCATGATCCTGGTTTGGACTTGAATGCTTTCTGAAGTACTACATAGAGTCTGACTCCATCAAGTGAGACGCTGACTTTGAAGCAGTAAATCCATTAAATTTTGGTCTTTGGCAATAAGCAAGTAATTCTAGGCTAGCCTTACTCTCTCCCAACTATCTTAGACATTTGGAATTGCTTTTCAAAACCTTTAGATGAAAATGATCTTTTCTAGCAGTTCTGAGTACTCATTGTGGTTTCCACTTGGAAAAATTATGCTAGAAATGACATCTGTTCTCCGTGCAGGAGGAAATACAGTGCTATATTGAGTAAAGAAACCCATATTTGAGTGCTTCAGTTGAGAAAGTACAAAGAAAGCAGCATGGGCAGACTGTGAAGGAAGCATTTGACAGTAACTCACAAGGGGTGTGTGCATTATTTTTCCTGTGAGGAAGGTGGGAATTCGCCCAAGTGGGTGGTGTGCTTTTTTTCATTCATCTTTAGCAAACCCCTTGGGAAACCTGACAGGGGGAGTACCCAGAGGCCTGAGAAGCTGCAGGTGTTTTGCTTTCTGGATGCTCGAGCTAGTGGTGGCATTTCTGCCTTCTTTGTGCAGCAAGGTCCAATAGTTTAATCCCAAAGAATTTACCTCTTGTTTCAAGAATATTAATATATTCTGTTAGTTGTATTGGGGTAGGATTGAGTCCATGTGATTCAGACCTGTTTGCATGTAGCTGAAGATGTCAAAGGCAAGATTAACACCACATTGGTGTGGCACAAGCAGTAGCTGAAAAACTGTGTTCCAGTACTTTCTATGCTGGGATTTGATCTTTATATTAAATAAAGAGATAACTCATTTATTATAATAGTCTGATTTGTTGTGGTCCATCCATCTGTCTGTCTTCTCTGTGTTCTTACTTTGCTCTTTTGTGCTGGAACTAGCTAACATTCATGTGACCATAAGGGAAAACATTTAAGGAAACTGATCTAGCTGGAAATTCTCCTTGCTTTGGGTTTTTAATATATTCTTTTTTTGCACTATATATTTTTATAAAGCTGTTACAGGACTGAACACTGAAACTCCACCTGGGTGTGTTTATGTTGTTTCTGCCTTTGCCACCTTACTTATATATGTTTTTATAGTGCAAATATATGAAGCTGTATTAAGTCTGACTGCCTATTTCCATGTATTTTGACATGTATAAAAAATACACTGTAATACAGGGATTCTTTTTGTGAAAAAAAGAAAGGAAAAAAGGAAACTTGGCAATTGCTAACTTTTCCTAAGGATCTAAAAATCATTAGATCTTTCAAGCTGACATTCCAGATAATAGAGAGAAATATTTGTAATGAAGTTCCAGAAACATTTTTTCACTTAGATTATTCACTCAAAAGATTATGTACTATTGTTAGTTCTGGCTAATATGTGATCCAACTGCAGGTGTTTTGAATTTTAAAACTCTCTGTTGCCAAATAGCACCAAAAATTAATATTGATAGTACTCTGTTGCCATGGTAACTTCTTGGTTAGAAGACTCCCAAGTAACTATAAAGTGAAACCAATGCTTTTGATGTGCCCTAAAATGAGGAAAAGAAAGAAGATCAATGAGAATCGAAACATTACTTAGTTCCATGTCTTTCTTGTAGGTATTGGAGAGACCTTGAATATTCAACTTAAACACATTCCACTTTATTTTTTGATTTGTGTTTCTTTCAGCTGGATTTCTTGATTTGACACTTGCTGAGTAATTTAAGCAATTTGTAAAAAAGGCTACTGTATAAAACACAAGTGGTTTTGGTGTGTTTTCAAGGACTTCCTCCCTTTCTACTTTAGCAGCACTGTTTAAACTTGAGGGAGTTCAACAGTAAATCTCTTACTGCAGTAAAATCTAAAAGCTATTGTATACCTACGGTCATAAAAAAATTATTTTTTCGTTTGCTTTGAGCCATTTTGATCCAAATAGATCAAGCTCTCATTTCAGCCTCCGAGGGTTTTCATGACATGAGGGGAATCTGTGAGGACTGAAGTATATCCTGTACCTGCAATTTCAGTTTTTCCCCATCGTTCATTCGCTAGACCTTGGTATATAGTAACTTGTCAATAGCAATATGATTGTCTATATTTGAAATAGATTCTTCCTGGGACAGAATTAACAGCCTTGGTTCTTGATGTTTTCTTCTTATCATCCCACTCTCATGTGTGACCGTATCAGATAAATCCTGTCAGCCTGCAGCCTGGAAGAAACTGAAATGGAAAAGGCAGCTCAGAACTACCCTCTTCTTTTTTCCAGGCCTCAAGTGATAGAAAAGACATAAGAGACCTTATATTGCACAGTGAATTTGGATGTGTCTTAAGTAAAATTACAGAACGTTGCTTTAGGAACATCATCTTCAAATTGTAGAAGAAACGTTTTTGCACTTATGTCTACAAAATTGTCTTATTGAAGACAATTTTCATGCAGGAGAGATGTTACCATGTTGAGGGAGAGGCAGAAGGTCTCTGTTTAATGGATGTATGTTTGTTCAATATTGTGGGTATTTCACAATGTTATAAACTCTTACAATTTGGTTTTTTTTCACTAGATGATGTTAGATGAAGTGTCCTTCCTTCAAGAGAGCAGAATGATATGTCTTTTCTGGTTGCTTGTACTAGAACTAGGGCTAGACTGTGTGCTGGCATAAAGCAGAAGTGGATGAAGAAATTCTGGTCTGTCTAGTGCTGGTTGTTTAAGGATTTAATAATTTAAGTGCATTATTGGGTCAGGACCAAACTATTCAGTACCTCGTGGGCTGAAGCCCAAGAAGAACAGTTGTATGTGCTTCATACTGCTGTGAGGAAAAGGCCATGTCCATCAGTTTATTGGCTTTCATGCCTTTTGGATAGCTGGGGCTCGTTGAGTAAATTAACTTCTATTAACTTTGAGTTAAGAAGATTTTTAGACATTCTGGGTCCTTCACGTATTTTCGTATACAGTACTAGCTTTTGTACATGATAATGTGATAAAACACTTTTCCTTCACAGTTGTTCTAGTATTTCAGTGTTTTTTGAATAAAATACATTCAAACAAGTCATAGGCAGAAATATATTAGTACTTTCCTTAATCCATTGGATTTTTTTTGAAGAATGGTTTGGTTTCGTTTTTTGTTTTTTTTATCAAGTACAGTTGATACTGTAGTTCAGAGTAGACACGTACCATTCTTGATACATCTACAAATCTTTAGTCACACTTTTTTTTTTTTCTAATTGGCTGAACATTGGCTTAGTTTGGAGTCATGTTGCTTATACAGACCTCAAAACAAGTTTCAGAAGTGGCCAAGTATAACATTTTATTCTAATGTAATGTTCATTTGAGAACTTTGCTGCTGTTGTCTTAAAAATGTGAAGGCAAATATCTTTGATTAGTCATGTGAATTTGAATGTATAATTGTACCTACACTGTCATTTTATCCTCATTCCTTGGTGTGTTTTTCTTGCCATCCCTCATATGAGGACTGTTTCTTAGTGATACAGACTGTCAGAACCTAAACCAGACTTTTTTGATGTTGTTTTGTCTAAAAATGCCTTACATTTCTCCTAAAGAAACTTGAATATTTTCAAACAATTCTTTTTGAACTTAATTAAGTGGGAGGCCTAATTATGTGGGAGGAGCTTAAAATAACTTTGTATTCCTATTGCGCATGCGTTTTGTGTTGTATTATGTACAATAACCATGTCCCATTAATTTAATGTTCAGAAGCCCTTTCTAGACAGTCTAACACTGATTTACGAATTGATTCAGCCCTTCCAAGACTTTTGTTAGTTGAAATTAATTTGTAACTATGAGTGAAATACCAGTGGCCAAACTGAACTATTTCAGGAAAAAACCCTAGAGAAGACTTAGAGATCAAAGGTTCAGTTAAGTAATCCTGTGTCAGTTTCTTTCTGGGCAGGAGAAGGGCTTAGACATGCTGAGGATTGGGACGGTCTGATTGGACTACCACACAAAAAGACAAATCTCTGGGAATGGCTATTAACTCTTTGTAGCCGTGTGTAACCTGGGAGGCACAGTAAGTGAAGCTATTAGTTTCCCCGTTTCTCAGCTGTGGATTCCGGGTTTAATACAATTCTTGTGATGTCTTTAAACGCACACTTGTTATTTATTATTTGCTAGAAACCACCCTCTTGGTTTGATATGTACCCTCTTGTGCCTTGCTACTGTCAAGTGTTACCCATCCATTCAAGCTGGGGCTGTTTTCCTTGCCAGATGAGTACTGGAAGCATTGTGCCGAGTATCACTTTAATGTAGGTTGTGCTAAAGCCAGCAATTGCCTTTACAATCTCCCTCAGTAGTGTGCACTCCTTAGAACGAGTGAATTGCAGGAGAGTGTCTAGTTCTAGTCTGTCTTGTCATCTGCTGATCCCAAGCTGTGCTCTTTGTTTGCCCTTTTTTGAAGGGGCAGCATCCATCTGCCTATGGCTTAAAATGGTTTGCATGCAGCTGGCTGGTACACGTTGCACTTTGTGGCAGTGCTTACTGCAGGTGGCAAGCTGTTGGGTTGATAGATGCCTCTCTTCTGTGGAATACCATTAGTTAACGGAGTTTTTCTACATTTCATCTTTGTTTAGCATCAGTAGTAATAAATACATTATTCTGTGAAGAGGCCCAGTGCTGGATGGAGGATTTTTGTTTATAACCGTAGCTTTTGAAATATGCTTATGTGCATTCATGCCAGTATATATTACTACTTAGGTTTGTTTTAAAAGGGAGCTGATTTCTTTTATGATTTCTTTCAGTTTTTATTTAATGGATATGTAATTTATATCTATTTGTACTTTGGTGTTACCTATTATTAATAATTTGCAAACACAGATGTTTGCATAGGAATAGCTTAATTGTCTTGTAAATAGTGTTTCCCAACAAAATAAAGTAGTATCTTCAACAAAGGAAAGCATCTCTTGTTCTTTGTTCAAAGAAATCCTTGAAGTGGTTATTTCCACATACAATTGCAGACTTCCTTAATTTCCAGGAACCCTACATCCTATTGATAGAAGCAACTGTTTAGTTTGTGTTTTGCTTGTTTAAAATTATTCTTTTGTGCTTACTGTGACTGCTAAGTAGATTAAAAATAATTATTGCCTTGTCTGAAAGCTTAGTTAAGTCTGATCCTGACTTACACTGCAGCCTTTTTATGTTTCAGTGCAAAGACTTCTCCTTTTCTTAATGTCTTTTTTTGAACTATTTATGAAAAATACCTTATTATGAATAAATATTTGTTAGTATTTTTGAAAGTCATGACTGTTCTTGGTTCAGGTTTTTTTGGTTTGGTTTGGTTTTGTTGGCTTTTTTTTACTGATGCAAAGTTGCCTCTCTCACTTTGTAACACAAGAGACCAGGGGCTACCCTGGTGGTCTGAGTCCCATTGTTTCAAGCACACTGTGAATCTGAAGTTAAACTTTTTTGATTTCTTTCCCAAAGAGCTGACTGCTTTCTTGAGAACGGTATGAGTACTTCCAAGAACACAGTTGATGCATACTGTCCCGTGTGAAAGAAGTGACTGGATTACATAAATTGATATTCCTAGTCTGCCAAAGAGCAAATACCTTCCCTCATTCCTGCTGTCATGTCTACAGCCTTCATTGGCTGGCAGCAGAGGAGGCTGGAGTTTGGCTCTCGTAGGCCATGGAAACATGCTGTGTGTGCATTAATATTTCTAATAAAAAATACATGACAAAATATTTTTGAGGGAAAGTTAAATATACTTCGTGTTTGCATACACAGTAACTAATATGTAAAGTATGAGTTACTTAAACTCCAGTATGTTTCTAGTGGTTATTAAAAAAAAACCAAAGAATAAAAAAACCCAAACTCAGAACAACCTCCCCTCCCCAGTCTTTCTAAGAAGGCATACCCGGTTTGCATCTGACATTCCAAACTCACTGAAGGTACATAGTATCAAAGATGTATTCAACTAGAAGCCGCATTATTTTTCTTCTTTTTAGAAGAAGATGTTCTATCAGGACCTGTGATAATCTCCTTCAATGTCTTATAAAAAAGAAATATCTGCATGCCTTGATGGCAGTGGTAATGTTACAGATTTCTTCGTTAGCACGGTAAAGACTTGAGCAGTGCTGCTGTAGAGCAGAAGCTTGGCACTTAAGTGTTTCTTGGCATGTGTTTTTTGCTGTTAACTGAAATAGAAATTATTTTGTAGGTAGACCTGAGTGTAGTTACTTTTACTAGGGTAGCTAAGGTAAGTACTGACCTTTGCTGTAACAATTTTTGGAACAGGAGACCACTTTTAGGTCAGTTGTTTCGTCCCAGAAACCTTCTTTACCTTTTCATTTCTCATGGTGCAAGTGGCTAAATCTACCCCCTCACCTCACTCGCTTCTCAGAGGAGCATCCTGTCTAATGATAATGAAAATTCTCTTTCTTTGTTACTGGAGTGAGTAGTAAGACCAAAATATCATTGTCAAATTTTCTTTAAAACTGCCTGCTTTAAATTTAGGAATAGAGTGCTGGGTAGGATTGCAAGTTGAAACAGACTGTAGCAAGTTAGAAATCACTTGGATTTTTATTTTCAATAAAAATTAATTCAAATATATAAAAGAATTTCATATCTCAAGTTCTGGTTCATCATAAATAATGTTTATTTTGAGAGTTTTCTTGATACTTCAAAATGTTTCATAATAAAAATGTTTTTATGTATTACACAACAATTGACTTAATCTGCTGCTACTGTTTCACTGGGACAAAAATAAGCCAAGTGAAGGCGAAAGGTGAGACTTTCAAATCTCTAGCTCAGTCTAGCTCTAAGAATAATATTAAAGTATGGCTAGTTAGGAATGTCTTGTCTTCTGTTTAGACCTCAGACACATTTTTAGACTGTTGGTTGTTCTTCCTCTGATGTTTATGGAAGCAGTTTGATTTTAATGGAAATCTGAATTAATTTGAAATGGGATTTGGTTAGTGGGGAAATGCACTCTTTTTTCACAAGTAGTTCTTTGTTGAAATAATTTCTAAAATTTAAGTCAATGTAATGAATGTATTGTATATGGAACGTAATCAAGGAAAACACTTTATAATATCTTCCATATTTCTCACAGGTTGTGAAGATGAGAAAAGATGTGAAGAAGGCCAGAGTCCTGACTATTCGCAGACTAACCAGACACATCGGGAAATTAAAATTGAAGAAGTCAGTTTTAAATAATAGTGTTCCTGTTTGTGTTTTTATAAATGAGTCAGTATTTTAATTGTTTTCACAAAAACAGAAAAGTAGGAGAAAAATGTACTACATTTAAAACTTAAGGCACTAAAATACATAAGTTCTGTTTGTCTTATTTTTACATCATTTTAGACTAAAAATACTAACTTGAAAGGATTTTCATTGAGCAGAATTGGAATGACTTTTTCAATGGAATTTAGTGTATTGGAAGGTAATCTGAATCAGCTACAGAACCTTTTACAGCACTTAGAAAAGTGTCTGATTTTTTAGATTATCCTGCTGTTGAAGTTAAGTTTCACCATATTTTCTAACTGCAGTTGTCTGCCAGATTGTGTGACAAAAAATACTTTCAATTTGCATAGATGTACAAGTCATACTTGATTTTTAGTCATTACTATTAATGAATTCTTATATAAACAGTTTAAACAATATTTTGTAGATTATACTTTTAAAGATAATGGGCCCAAAATAACTTACCATGTGTCTTATTTGAGACTGTGTGAGATACATCTGTTACTGCATTCATAGTGTAAATTGAGCACACTCTTCTCCAATGATTTTAGCAAATTGTACAAAATAAGAAGCAAACCAAATGAACTTCCATATTTAAATATTGCAGATCTTAAAATATAAATATATTTGAGACCCTAGTGTCACCTCTTGTTGACATGAATTGTGGTTTACTGTTTTCTAATACAGTAACATTGTTTATCACATTGTTCTGCTAAATCCTCAGTGTTTCCTCCACTGTTCAGAACAGCAAAAGCGTTATGCTATGTTCAGGTCTTTGCTAAAGTGTTCATGTGACAATAAGGGATTGTGTTTATGCTCCATCTCCTGATTTTTTTATTTTGCTATTTAGTATTTCAAGTGAGGAAATAAAGTAACTAAACTGAGATTTTCTTAATAAAGATAGACTTCACTTGCAGGGGTTCAGAAGACTTGAAATTAAAGAACCAAAAACGAGTTGAGAGATTAATAGAAGAAATTCATGCCATGAAGGTAATGCCATGTTTAGATATTTCAGTATTAGAAGCAATTATTTTAGTAACTGAAAGTTTTGTCTGTTCTCTGCTGCTGCCTTACTGAAACTTTTAAGTAAGCTTGAATATTAACACAACTAGAAAATGATGAATATTTTCATTTGTAAAAGTGTTAGACAGTTTGAGTCTTAAGCTTTCCTGGCTAAACATGAATTTGCTTAGCAGTGTGTGGTGTTCGAAGTTTTTACTTGTAGTGCGGGGAAGGCACCTCCACATTTACTCTAACATTAAAGCACAGAATTTAAAGTTCTCATGGCACTCAGGAGTATGGGGAGGCATTTTGTTTGTATGACAGTACAGTGTCTTTATTGTCTGTTCTCCAAGCTCTAAATGTCATGCCATTTGTATTTAGTTCTGTTATAGTTTCAAATTGTGTCTGCAAGAGAGTGGTAATGCTTGAGTCAGAACTTTTTTTAATTTTCAGCCTTGCTGTCAATTGATAGTTTTTGTATCTTACATGTTATGACATCAAGAAAATGCTTCAGAAATTTCATAATGATTCATAATGATTTGTGCTGATCTCTCAATTTTAGTTGATACTACATAAAATTATGTGTACTGAAATGAGTTATGAATTCTAGTCATAAGGCTTGAGCACAGGAGTCATTGTATAGGGCATGAAAAATGTTTTCTCACAATATGGCTGTTTTGATTGTTTACTTGATAACTGTAGTTGATAACCGTAGTGATTAAATCACTCTCACTATTGTGTGCTGTTCTGGGAGGTTCTTTGGTTTTAACATTTCTGTCTTCCTTTCCTCAACCTTGCAGAGATCTATCTTAGTCTTCCAAAAAAGCTAGCAGTAGGAAAGGCTTCATTGACCAGTTTAGATGTGCTTTGTGCCAGATTGATCAGGTAGAATCATATGAATTTTTAGCTTAATACTTCCAGTAAGAGTCCTCATAGACCAGTAAAAAGGAAAAGAAAATGGGCAGCACTTCTCAAACACCATGACAGTAATACTGAGGCACTTTACTTTATTGACTTGCCATCAGTCTTAAACTTGGTCTCTCCCCGCCTTTTTTTTTTTTTTTTAGTGTCACGTTTATGTGTGTCTCAGTTCCTAAGAGAGTATCTTGGGTGATCAGGTGTGCTGGACCACTGAGCTCAGAAGTCCATGTTTTATGGGGCTTTTGTGAGTGTTTATGTGAGAGGGTTTCACTACAATATTTGTTCTGCATGCATTTACCAAGAGTCTTTGTTTTGTCCACATTGTGCTTTTCCTTCCAGGATTGGCTCATGCAGACATCTTAAAGCCTGCCTGCATTCGGGACTGTACTGGCCAAGTACATTCAAGTGTTGCTTCAGCTGGCATGAATACATACAGGGCTTGTAAGTGGTAGCTTTAAGAGTGGTTGTCAAGGGAGGTTAGATTAATAATCTAGAGAGCTGAAGGCTGATTTTACTCCGAAATACTTTCACTTACAAGTATAATAATATATACAGTATAATAATACATTAGATACAATAGGAAAGACAAAATGCTAGCTGTTACCAACTGTTGTATCACTTACTCTCAGGGATGCTATTTTCCTGTCTTCAAGTAAATTCTGAACAGACAGTGCTGACATAATATCACTATAAATACACTGTTTCCTAGGAATGAGACAGTATAAGATGCTTTTACTTTATAGGTTTAATACTCCTGTCCCTGTCTTTTTTTAGTATGCCCTACATAGTCACGCATGCACAGTTCTGCATATATTGAAAATCTATGAAGTGTTGGTGCTGGGCTGTACTGAAAAACATTTGTTACTTGAATTTGCAAATAGTACCTATTGCATTATTGTTAGAATGAAATTTGATTTTGTATTCTCTGTATTTGCATTGTTAGAACTGAAGAATAAAAAAAACTTATCTGGCAAATACAGTTAAAAGTGTCTCAAGCACAACAATCAGAAGTAAACATTATGAGAAATGAGAGCAGTTAAAAGTTCCAGCTACATGGATGCAGGAGCTGGGTTAATTGTTTGCAGGAGTCCTCAAAGCTATTGGAATAATACATTGGTTTTTGAGTTCTTCAGTTTTTATGTTTCCAAAATTGTATAAAATACTTTTTCAACAGTTCTTGAAAGATGGGAGAAAATAATGGTTTATGATCTTTTCTAGTCCTGTATTATGATACTACTTCTTTGAGATACCAACTTGTGTATACTTACAGGTATTTCTTTGCTTGTTTGTCAGGCTTGATGATGCTATCAAAATGGATTAATTATCCATAGTAGAGTACTACTTGTCATATTTAAGAAGCTATTATTTTTTTAAAGTTTCTTTAAAGAAAAATAATAGTTTGTCTAGTGATTTCTTAGCAATGTGTAGCTTACCCTGTGTTATTTGAATTTCTTGGCTGAAGTAAGATCTTAATATAATCGTTGTTTCTTTACCGTGTGTCTAGGAGTACTTTTGCTTTTTTCTTACAACAAAAACCTTGGCATTATGGAACATGTTGCTATAGCAATATCATGTTTGGAGGATGCCCATTGAGAAAATATGGACAACAGGCAACTTGCAGTGCTTGAAGAAAAAGTGCTTTCCAATTGTTAGGAATGAGCAGCAGTTGGTTTCAGCCATTTTCAAGTGTCTTGGAAAGATACATTCTCTATCTTGAAAATTATTACTGGAGAAACAGATTAGTTAATACAGTGAGGGTGTTTTAGTACACTTAAACCACAGTATTTATCACAGAATAATTCATTTAGTACAAGAGATACAGGAAAAAATAATGCTTTGCATTGTTTTCTCTCAGTTTCATATTCTAGCAAGTTGTTAACAGAAGTAGACTTAAATATTAGCTCCATTATTAAAGTTTTGAAAGCCAAATTGGTTTATAAAATCAGAACTTCAGTTTGAAGGATGTTTTCACACTTTGTCCTTGTTAAGAGCAATGATTCAATTTCCTGAAAGTAGTGGTGGTAAAGTTGAGAACAGGGCTGGGTAACTGATGATTTTTGTAGTAGGTCAGCTTAAGGAACTTGGTAGGTTTTTTAGTATGGCCTTTTCGCATGGAATTTTTGTATCCTGAAATACCAGGCTGTTTCATAAAGCTTTTATCATTTTCTTCTAGCAGTAAAGTTTCCTTTCTTGGTTAATGGTTTCATCTTTTGTAACCTGGGTGGTTTCAGTTAACATCTTGCCGTAAAATTGTCTTAAGTCAGAGTGGGAACTAATGCACTTTCTTGCTTTTTCTTTCTCCTAACATGTGTTTCCAACAGTCTTGCATATTTTCTTTTAAAATATATAGCAAACATTCATCTTAATGTTACAGAATCTTTAACTTGTAGAAGTTTTTGTAAGAGTAGTGGGAAGTGCATGAACTTCAGTGTAGTCAGCCTAAGAACAGTCCTTGATGCTTCTCTACAAAAGGCAGAGACCGGGGTGGTTCAGCTTTCACAATGATGTGAGCCAGATGCCACTTGTAGACTATTTTAGGGGAGGAAAAAGAGCTAGAATGCAAAGTTATTCAGCCTTCCTTCAGTGGACCAGTCCAGATCCTTGCATGTCTGACTTTTTATCCATGCATGATGCATTCCTCTGCAGTAATGCAGGATTCATGGGGCTTTGAGTGGCGGATACATCCATGTGTGCATTGGGCAGGCGTACACGTGCGAGGAGTCAGGCACTCTTAGGAAACACACAAGTTTGCTGCTTGTGCTCTCAACAGCACATGCTGCTTTGCCAGTGGCAGTTCATTGCTGTTTTGAGCAATGTATGCCTTAGTAAGGAGGATTATTTGTGTTAAACAAACTGGATATTGATTTCATGACTGTCTAAAATGACGTCAAGGCTGAAGTAAAAGCTCTCCCAAGTAGGGAACACAATGTAAAGACCACTTAACGTGATGGAGAATGTGGTGTGGATAAACTGTGTTCCTGAGCCCAAATACAAAGAGGAAGTCCACCAAAGGTGGAAGCAAGAACAGACAGCCTGTGAGAAATGTAGAAGACACTGTGCCTGAATGCACACACATGATGTTAGTAAATACAGAACTCTGATGGATTTTCAAGTAGTGAGGAATGTGAAGGGAATGGGTTCTGTAGGTACACTGGCAGCAGAAGTAAGGCTAAAGGAAAACAAGAGTCCACAGCTAAGTGTGGAGATACAGAAAACAGTGAGATGTTTAATGAGTTTTTTAATTGATGAATAAGAATGAGGAAGGAATGCCTCATCAGAAACTGAAATAAACATGTCTCCTCAATACAGCCTCTTTACTTGAATATTCCTACCTATAGCCTTTTCTGATTCTCAAATAGTGAAAGGCAGGTTGGTATACTCACTGGCTAAGCTCTCTTCTTAATTTTCATAGCATTTCATACTCTTTTCTGATACATTGGCTCCATTCATATTTATGGTGAAATGAGGAACTCCATACTTGGTATTATTAACTGTTTGCCCAAGCTAGTCTCCTTGTTGCTCCTCCTGCAGGGTCAAAATATGTTGAATGAGCAATCTCATTATGAGAAAGCTGTAGAATATGATACTCTCTTTTTTTTTTTTTTTCATCGATAATGAGCATAAAGGAATACTTAAAGTTGTAAGAAAGACAGAAAGAAAAATTAGTGTGGGATCTTGTACTGTACAGTTTTAATTTGGAGGAAGAAAATAACTGACAGCCATTCCTACTGTTTTATAACATCATGATAGCAGAAGTTTGTTTGGGTTTTTTTTTAATATACTGAAATACTGTCCTGGACTTCATTTAAAAAATGGGTTTCACTTCTTAAATATAAGTCAGTAAAAATATCATCAGCTTCATTTTGAAAACTTAATTGTTGACAAGATACTTAAATAGAAGCAGCTATCATGTGGTTTTTTCTTATGCATTAGATTCCTAGTTACAAAGTCAAAACAGATCACAATGGCAGCTTTTTGCTGGATTTGAGACAACTTAAGGAAAATATTAATGTAAGTTCTAAGTGCAGGTTGTCAGCTGACCTAAAAATATGGCTTGCAGATGAAGCTTTTTCTAATCAAGTCTTGTATAAGAATTTTACTATCTTACTTTTTGTAAGGATCCAGAATAAGCCATTTTCATTTTTTGAAAAAATAGGGCTTACAGATGAGACATCAACTCCTCTCTGAATTCTCTGTATTTTGTTTATTTTAATAAAGAGGCAACCTTTGCAATACTATAAAAAAAATTATTGCAAAAAAAAAAAGCTTGTGTGAAAATTTACCAATGATAGCAAAACAAACCGCTTATTATTAATCAAAATAATGACAGCAATGTCAGCTTGTTTCTGCACTCATTTTGAAAATATTTATATGTATTCAAAATAGATACTGTCATTGTTGTTGGCTTCTTTCATCATCCCAACATGCATTTCACTGTACTGTACCAACTTGGACCTTTTTCTTAAATTTTTCTGTAATTCATGAGAACCTGAGACAGAAAAGAATGTTTCTGTAAGTATGACATACCTTTCCTTTATGTTTTGACCATCCTATGCTGAGGTGTAGTAGTAGTAGTAAAGATAAGATGATCCTTGTGAAACCTCTGAGGCAGTTTTAATTAATTTCTTGCTGTATGCTAGCTGGTCTTTGTACTTAGTTTATTCTGGAGAAGACAACAATAATATCTGCAGTAAATAGTGAATCTACTTAGTATGGTGGATCAGTATTAAACTTTCTAAATATCCTTAATCAACTGTCCTTTTTTGTCCTCTTTCTTCTGAAGAAATTTTCCACAGAAATTAGATCTTTTGTTCTTCATGAATAGAAATTCTTCTTTAATATTGTGGTAAAGGTTTTATTCCTATTTCTTTTATTTGAAGGGTTTTTAGTGGAAGGGGGAAGAAATTGGAGATTATTGTGAGTATCTTTATAGTCACTTGGAAATTAATTAATTTAGAATGGTGACTGCAGCTGCTGTAACTCCTTATTCCAACTGATGCTTTTGTGTGTAAAATCTTACGTCCCCCATGACTGCCTCCTGCTTAAAAAAAAATATATATGAAGTCTGTGGGAATGTAATGTAAATAGGACTTCAGTGCTGAACAGACATATCGAGACTTTAAAAGTGTGGATTTAGTGAACACTTGGATGAATAGGATGAAGCAGATTAATGGTATCTTTAGGAGATGGAAGTCATACCTTGCAAATCAATGGGAGTTCTTTGAAGCAGTAAATACACAGTAGATATTGTTGATTGAGTCTGTATATTGTTTGGTTTTTCTTTTTCAAAAAAGCTGTTGTCCAGCTTTCTCGAAGGCCTCTAGTAGTTTTATGTGGTTTCGGTTCAGTGTTTCTTTTTTAAAAGCTGTTCATGAATATGAATTTTCTTCTTGTAGTCATAGCATTAAACTTAGTAAGTGAAAGAGGAGAATAGATGCTTGGCTTTCGTAGTGTTGGAAAGCTAAAAGTGGAGTTCTGTGCAGATCAGTGCTGGAAATGATTCAGAAAAAGAGAATGAATGACAGAGTTTGAGGATTCCAAAATTTCGGGGTAGTGAAGATACTAGTAATATAATGCCAATGCTAAATACTAATACAAATAATACACTGCAGAACTGACCATCTGGGCAATGAAATGACTGAAGAAATTCAATGGTGATAAATGCTAAGTAATACATGTGGTGGTGGTGAGAATTACATTACCAGTAGTTCATTTTCACTGGATTGAAATTGGCTTTTACCAATACCACTAGGAGGTGTTTATCAGAGTTACCATAGATATCTGTGAAAATGCTGGATTATCTTCCTTGTCTTCAGACAGAAGGCAGTCTGTTCCTATTAAAATCAATTATTTTTCTGTATACTGCATAAATCATCTTTGTGTATGTAAAAAACAACCAAATAAGCTAGTAAAAATAGAAAGAAGAGTGTCAAGAATTATCAGATACAGCACAGCATCTATATGAGGTGTAACAAAATTGGAAGAGGATTCCCCAGGACACAAAGTGAACTACTGCTGTTGGACTTTTACACAATTCTTATATTTGTCCTGGATAATTATTGTGCCATTTGTGTACCAGTGTTTTTCTGAGGAGCTTTTAACAGCAAGTTTGAAAAGCTGCATATTCAAAAAGTAAAAATCTTTTGTGTTTTGTTATGCTCTCTTCTGTCCAGAATTTACTCCTCACCCTGGGCAAATCAGGTGACAGGTCTATTTTGCTGAAGTTTCAAGATCTCTAGGAAAGGACAAAAACTACTTTCTTTTTTTTTTTTTCTTTTTTCTTTTTTTTTTTTTTTTTCCCTCTGTGGAGCCTGGAGGAGGAGTAACTTTCCTGGAGGCAGTACATACTGAAAAGAGGAATAGAACCAAGACGTTCATTCTTTCTGTATGGTGTCTATTCTTTTATGCCCTCTGTAAGCAGACAAAGGGGTTGTGCAGAGGGAGTCTGTGTATTCACGTTCTTCTACTTCACACTGCATCTCTTCAGGTTCTTCTGTCCTGGCTCTCTCCGTCTCGTATTTCAAACCGGGTGGGTTTGAAATGTAGCGGGTGGGGGCTATTACGGGGATTGCACCCATTTGTCAGCCGCTATCTTGTTGTTTGGGAATGCTGCGAGCATCCAGCACGTCCTGTGTCTGGCTGCCTCGGTGGCGCCGCGCTGGCTCTCGCTGCTGCCGGGTGGGAGCGGCGGGGAGCGGGGGCGCCGCGCCGGGGGTGCCCCGCGCCCTCTCCTGGCAGGCAGCGCCGCTTTCCTGCCGCTCGCACCGGAGCCGCGCTGCTGGCAGCCGCGCCCAGCGCCGCGCATAGTAATTCAAAACCCGGGGCGCTTCCAGCCGGCGCAGGGCTGCTTGGAAATATGTTAACCCTGAAATTGCATGTGCTTGTTATTTTACTGTTAGAAAAGCATTGTGGAACAAACTGTCAGTACAACGAAATTACAGATTGCGTTACAGTGCAAATGAACGCTGACATTCAGAACTGAGGGATTTTTGAAGAAAAAAAGAATACTGAAATAATGATCATTTTGGCACCATGCTTGCTGTACTTCTAAGCTTGTTTTACTTCTCTTTTCCTGTTACTTTTGTATGCTTGTAGTTTACTTTCATAATACCTCCTAATTCTAAAATCGTCACAGGATTGCAGACTTGCTGATTGTTTTCTGTATGCTATGCTGAAACCAGTGACTACTCTCTGAATATGACTACTGAATCAGATGTGAACCTCCAAAATGAAACAATTCATTTAATCTAATTGACAGAACAAAATGCCAAGTTCACAGTGTTCATCTCGGTAGACTGATGTAATTGCTGGCATTTGACTTGCATACCTCTTGAAATATTAAATTAGTTTATAAACGTGGCAGAAAAGAGCAGTCTATACTTGCCAAATAAAGTTTGGGTATTTTACAAGAGCTCAAACAATTAGCCATGTTAAGTGTACTTTTGGGGAGTCATTTTTTTCATTTTGTTTTGTTATTAAAGCATGAATAAGTAGTCCTTCCCTCAGCTGCTTCTTCTGCTTTTAGATGAGGTTATGAAGCGTAGAAGAATGAGGATATTAGCTAGAGGAAGGTAACCATTTTTTCAAAACTGTGTTTATAGGAATGTGGCACAGTTTTGTTGGATGAATATTTTAATAATTTTAATTTTCCAGAGAACAATAAACTCAGAAAACTATAAAGTTTTGTATTGTGAATCTTACTAAATGAAAACTCACAGGTTGACACTGAATTTCACTTGGATCTAAACTGAGACAGCAATACTGTAGACATTTAGTAATGTTTAAAATTGGTGCCAGCAAAAACCTGTCACCAGTGTAGTTTACAAAAAGAACAATTGCTAGACAAGTTCCCCTTGAGGTACATTCTTACATTCCCTATGATTAACTGTAATTTTGGAGTATTCTTTTCAGTTGTTTGCTTTTTTGGGTTTTTTTTTGATGGGTTAGAAATAGTTAATTCTCACCAAAATCAATTGTTCTGTGTTTATCTAAAGTGAGGTGGTTCTTAAGCTTCTGATTTTTTTGGGAAGCTGTATTCTGGTAATTTCTTCTAGTGACATCTCAGGTTTTGTTATTTTAAAATATGAATTAAATTTTACCATTGTTTTCTTAATCTGTTTTGTAGTGTTCCTTTCCAAGTTGTTATTAATTCAACAAGGTTGAAAATTAATGATTTCAAGAACAATTATGTTTTTTATTTTGAAAGGTCTTTCTTATATTAAAATCAAAGACCAGTTAGAACAACATAAAATTTAATAAAATTTTGAAAATATAAGACAATTGATAAAACATGCAAAGTTATTAAAAATACATCAAATGTCTTTGGTGCATACTACAGGAGAATTAGAAACTGTAAAACCATTTCTTTTTATGCTTTTCTTCCTCTTTGTAATACAGACCCTAGACAATTCATAAATAAAAAACTCTATAATTACTGTAGAACGTCATAATAATCTTAAGCCCAAGTGATACAGGGGAATGTATTTAAGTTATAATTCACTTGCCGTCAATTAGAGAGAAAACGACTTCATTTCTTCTGAATAAAACCTCTGTTTTCAGTATATGATAGTATGGAATCAAGTCATCCAGTCAGGTTGCCGGAAAAAGCTTTGTTGGCTAAACCAACAAACAAACAAAAAAAAATCCATGGGTTTTTTTTATTTTATTGTGCTTTTGCTTTCCTGTAGTTGTCTGTCCTTTATGACACAGGTATGTGTAGTAAAACGGACAGCTAGATCTCTACATACATACATTTTTAGACATTTATCAGACTTGCTGCATTGACTGTAAGCTTAGCAAAGGCTTAACTTCTTAACGTTATTTATTAAAGGAAGATGTTGTAGTAGTATTTAGTATGTAGTATATGTAATAGTATTTAATCAAATTCTATTAGATTTCTATTTGAAATCTGTTAGTACATATGTCTATTTGATAGTGAGAAACTTCCACAACATGTGGGGAGTATTGCTGGTTGTAAAGACATTCCTACCCCCATCCTAATGTGATGCGTAATTTTCTTAGAATAAAAAGTACATCCGTAATACACTGATTTGTTTTGTTTGTATTAATTTTGAGTGCACATAGGCCTCAACAGACCTTACTTTGTCACCATATTACATTATGTTAGATAAAAAGGTCTTCCCAAACACATTCACTCTACAGTAGTTAGTTACTATCTTTTATGATCTTTTACTACACATTAGATTCCTTTGTTTTTTAAAAAGATTTACATGTTAGCACCACTTAGATTGTGTCCATCTGTAATTTAAAAAGCAAGAATTTATCCCTGCGAGTCACCAAAGAAAGCATGAAAATAACTCCCAAAAATAGACTCCTTTATTTTTTCTATCTGAAAGGTGTGTAGGCTCTGGCATAAATATGCACAAACATTGAAAATCCTAAATGTTGTCTTGCCAGGAAGAATGGCAAGTCAA
Organism: Lanius collurio; assembly: GCA_020086605.1. Taxonomy (NCBI): domain Eukaryota; kingdom Metazoa; phylum Chordata; class Aves; order Passeriformes; family Laniidae; genus Lanius; species Lanius collurio. Next base: position 5,563,527 of record JACBWW010000028.1, read on the forward strand.
ACTGAGTGAGGCAGAGAGATCTTTAACCTTAGTGTGAGTAGATCAGGCATACCTCATCTTTTATTTCTTTTCCTGAGGACCTCATAGATGTTTCTGAATTTTTTGAGTATTAAAAATAAATGGGTTTAATGACCTTTTATTTAAATCCATCATGAGCTGTGTCTTAGTAGGCATAGCAAGGCCCTTCCCTGTGTAGTATGAGTGGATTGTGATAACCGAGGAGAGCTGAAGTGCTGAAGTTTCCCAACACATCCTCTGCTCTGAGCCCCAAGAGAGGGTCATCCCGGAACTCCAAGAATGAATCCCCATTTCAGCTGCATGGGCCAGCAAGTGAGCTGACACTTTCAGGAGGGGTGAGTGGGTGAGTGCAGGCTCTTTCCCAATGACTGTTAAAAAAAAAAAAAAAATTAACAGGAAAGTTTTTAGCATGGAGATGCATGGATATTTACTTGATTCATGAATGGTAATATTCTTAAGAATTATGACGACTTGGCAGTCTTCTGCACATCAGTCAGCTTCAGACCTATGACAGGGATGGCCCTAATGGCTCCCTCCTGGACTTCCTATTAAATCAGATTACCTCTCATGAGACTGTTACTGGCCCCTGCTGGATTCTCACCTGTGGGTTGAAAACCTCAGTCCTTCTCAGCAGAAATTTGAAACTCTTGGTAAGTCTGGAATGGTTTCACTTCCACAGATCTGTCTGCTGCAAAAGGAGGGAGTGGCAGATCTTTTAAGAATTGCGTTAGAAATGCAATGAATATGGCATCTTAATCATTATCCAATCTATTTCTTAGTACCACGTAAAATAAATGGAGCAATTGCATCATTTGGGCGTTCTCATGTTGTTCAGCCAAGGGGGATAAATTGTTGCTGGGAATTATTTGTCACAGTCAGCAAAGCAGGAAATCATTTTCCGGTGAGAAGTGCTTTACTGCAGAAGGTGCAGTTGCAAACAAGTAGCAAGAACAGTGTTCTGCATTTAGCTATCATCGGGGTACAATTAGAGAAATTTGGGACAAATCAGTAGGCCTCTCTGGAAGGATTTTATGTAATTTACAGGTGATGGATAAAGATGAGAGTGGCTTGGATTCCATTGAGGAAAAAACTAAAGCCAGATGGAAGATGAAATTTCCAGGACTAACTAAGGCTACAGACTCTTTGTCTAGAATTAGGCTTCTCTTCTTCTGTGTGACATTGCCAGGAGAGATACTGCCTCCCATTTTATTCCTATTTTAAAAATTGCAGTTAAAAAATGAGAGCAAATACAGAAAATACTTAGAGACCTTAAATATATTTAAATTTTTATTCTGTGGTAAATGAAGTTCAGGACATCTAATTACTCAGAAGACAGCTTGAGAGGTGTTTTACTAATATTTTATAGAGACTGACGGGAGGGCAGGCAGCTACTTGAAAGTGCTTAGCTTTGTCAGTGGTAAAATTATATAGAAATTTTATTATAAAGCAGGTATGTCAGTGTAACTCTGATTTGTTTAATAAACTTGCTAATAAGATTAAGCCACACTTAACTAGGCAATGTCATATTTTACTTATCACTTCAAATTTTATGTTATTCTGTTTATTAATTTTATCCAAGTTGCTCTCTTGGCAATACTGTTCATCTTGGTTGCACACCAAGTAAAATGAGGACTTGGGGTAACTGAGGTTTGGGGATTTATTTATTTATTTATTTTTATATAGGAAGAGTTCCATTCACTTTGCTGTGGTGGTCCACTGATGTGACTTACATCCCTGGAAATCCTTGTGTGTATTTAGGTCTGAGCTACTGACAAAGGATTTGGATTTATAAACAGCTAGGGGAAGAAAATACTCTTTTTCTTCATAATAAGTTTGATATAATCAGTTAGAGCACTGCATTCCTTAGAAGCACGCCTTCGTAACTGAAATAAATTTGTGTTCTTATAATGGATTCAGTTTCTTTTTGGAAGCTGGATAAGCTTTCAGGTTAGCCGTGGCTGATTTGAAGGTATCCTACCTTTGTGAACTTTCACAATGGTAATACTTACCCCTAAGTCTAAGACTGCTTTTGTTCTGAATGACTAAAATACTGAATTTCTAGAGACTTAAGGGAACATATTGGTTATGACAAGAAGACATGCAGGGATTAAATTGTAGGAAAAAGTGTTCTGGAAGTTTTTTCTTTTATACCTTTCTCCTTACTAAGCAACCTAGAAAAATCAGACTGAATGCTGTAAAAAAAAACAAAAGAAACTTTGTGAGAAAGTAGTCTCAAACACAGGTTTAAGAATAAAAATTATGGTTATATTTTAAAAGCTGGAAGTACATTAATGGGTAGCAAACTATAGCTGAGATTTCAGCAGAAATATGACTTTTGGTAAGGGCATTCTGTTTCTATTTCAGTATACCCTGATTCTGTTACTTATTTTTTGTAGAAGTTTCACCATTTTAAGATGAAAGTTATTTTTTCATATAGAAAGACTTAAAACTTGTACAGCTAAAAAAATGTGAAAAAATAATTAAAATTAATGAATTTTTTGATAAACATAAACAAAAAATACTAGTCAAAACAAAATTGAAATTGTGTCATTTTTAATAGTCTGAGGACTCCTGAATTGTTTCCACAGGCCACTGGCAGACTTTGTTTTTTTTCTGAGTCATCTAAAACTGCCTGAGACAGCATAGCTGGGAATACATTTTATATGAAAAATCTTGCATTTCTGAGATGTGTTGAAGCATTTGACAGCGAGGTTTTTTTGTCTTTGCTGTCTTCCAGAGGCTATTCAATAAATTACATTTCCATGCCTTTTAGGTTCAAACTCTATCTTACCCAGTATCACTTTGATAAAGTGTCATCTGAGCTGCCGCAATCAATATAAGCATGAAATCCTATTTTCACATTTACTCTTGACATACCTTCCCTTCATTGTAGTCTTGTGTTTCTGTGTAAGACACGGTTTATAAAAAAATCTCCCAACGTTGCCGTTTTAAGTTTCTATACGTATGGGGGTGGGGGGGGATGAGCTCACTGCCTTCAGTACTCTGTTCAGGGATGAGTGCCTGCCCCACAGCTACCCCTTCCTGTGCCTCAGTGCTCCTTTTTCCCAGCCCAGGCCAGTCTTTGCCCACCCATAGTTACTTTTTCCAAAATCTGGCATTTCAGTGTGACTTCGTGGGCAATGTTGGCTTCATGCACTATTACTCGTAGTTGCCTTGGTACCTTGCAAGATGTCCACCTCTGAAGTCTGCCCTGTATTCCACCTTCCCATGGAACTTGTCTGTTTTTTATGCAACTCTACCTTGATGATCTGTACAGCTACTCTGCAGCTTCTTGCATTATCTATCACATCCAGCAATTTTCTTATGTCCAGTAGCATTACACATCCTGTTTATTCAACTTAATCTCGGGCCAAGGCCTGGTCATCTGCCTGCAGCCCTGACAGGATCCAACTGGCTGACAGGTCAGTTCTGACAAACCTCAACTGCCCACTAGAGCAGCTGCCTGGGCAGTCAATGGCTGGAGGAGCATCAGTCCCCATATTGTTGAAAAACTGAGCTAGACTGATCCTACTGCTGCCACTTCTTTGCCACCTCCTTCCAGTGTCATCTTGGCATTCCCATGGCCAATTGTGGGCTGAGCTGAGGCATCAGGACAGACAGCTCCACTGCACCATCATGCTTTGTGTCAGGTATGTCAGCCTGCAGAGGGTCTTTCCTTGCTCCTGTCCCTGTCTCCTAAAGAATTTCATAACAAAAGTTGAGATAGGAGTGCAGTCTGTAAGTAAAAGAAAATGATCTCTTCTGTGGCTGCTTACTGCCCATTATCCATCAGCGTGCCAGCATTTGCCAGCTGTAGCACCAATGCCAGTAGTGCTGGCAGTGTATTACCTCTCACATTTGTCTCTCTCCCACGAGAGAAATGTGGTCAGTCTGCAGGGCAGAAGGGTCTGTTGATCCCAACAGTTTTGTATCATCCCTCAGAAGGCAGTCAGTATGTCAGCACCTTACTTTTAACGTTTTGGCTTGGGGGATTTTTAGACATTTGGGGGTTATTTAAAACAGTTGTCAGGGATGATTTTCAAGGAGAAAGAGTGTGTGCCTTGGTAGAAGGTCTATGTCTGTATTTCCCTAATCTAGATTTATTGTGGTTTGTATACTTCATACAGTAGCATCTTTATCTTGTTCCCTCTTAACTTTTGTATTCCTTGCTCACTTGGAAAATAACATCTGTTTTGGAAACCTACTGGCACAGGTTATAACCAAGCATTAATGTGATTTCAGAAATGAGCTATAATCTGTGAGTATATGAAAGGCATTAAGGGCCTCCAGAAGTGGATCTTCTCACTGCTTAAGGGATAGAGAAGAGAGGGGGAAGCAATGAAGAAAAACAGAGAGTAAAAGAAGAGCTGGTAGACAAGGGATAAACAGAGACAGGGACAAAGACAAATGATCTCTAGTTACTTATAATGGGCGATTAAAAAAGTACTGATACTGCTTTGCAGAAGGCCAGTCTTGACTTTGTAACTGATAAGGGGAAACAATAGGAACATGAGGATTTGGGGATGTGGAAGAACCTGTGAACTACACAAAACTTACTACACAACACTTAGGGGGCATAATTAGAAGCGAGCATTTGAGAGGCCAATCTCAGCCAGTTCTGGTCGGTAAATTTACCTGACCAAGCACTGCAACTGATTGAGAGAGTGTGTTATCTTTTTATCTTTCCTTACCTGGATGTAATCTCACCCTTTTGTCCCTTGTGTGCAAGTGCTATAAGTACTAGGTTAGGCCAGCCACTTGGGTTATGGGGCAAGCAACAGGAGTCAGGCTATGAGTGTAGGGGTAGAGCCCTGAGCAACCTGTTCTGGTAGGAGATATCCCTGCCCAAGGTGGAGGTAGGAACTAGAGAATCTTTAAAACCCCTTCTAACCATTCTGTGTTTCTACGGTTCTGTGGTCTGGGAAGGGGTGTCAGGTGGGTAGAGGTCCCTTGCTAGTGCGTGTAACGTGAGTGTGAGTGTGTGCATCTGCCTGCTGGTGACTTGCTGCCAGCCAGAAAGTAGGAGGCCCACAAGGGGGATGGATCCCACTCAGTCTGGACTTGATCATTCCCAGGGATGGGGTATCCACAGTTGCTTTGGGCCAGTGCCTCACCACCCTCACAGCAAAGAATTTCTTCCTAATATCCATAGTGTCCCAAGAGCTGTGGACACAGTCAAAGGAGTGTTAGATGGACAGATGGATATGCTGTGCTGATACTGAGGGATCCATCAGTGCTCATGTGTTTGTGTGTTTTGAGGAGTGGGAGGTGGCATTGCTGTCCATAGTGAACTTCAGTCCTGATCAGAAAAGATCTTGGCTGGCTGTAGTGATGTTTGTGTGAGTCCTGAGAGTGCTACGTGCTGCTCTCCTTTACTGCTTGTTGAACCTGTCAATAAGAAAGCAACTGCTACATCTATGGGCCTGGGACAGACACCTCCAGGTCTCTGGACACATCAGGCTGGGCTGCGGCATCAGGGCAGGAGGAATCTCCAGACTGGTCTCAGAGATGCTGGAAGGGACAGCCATTTATAACATCCCTTAGCATGAATGGTGAAAGAGAGTTTCATAATAGATATTCAATACTAAGATTTTCTTGGTGAGTCAGGAGTTACTGAGGTATGTTCATCTCAAAGCTGAGAAAACTCTGCTGGGAAAAATACCGCTATTTCCCATTTCTATTTTATTATCTGCTGCTGACCATTAATAGACAGAATAAATATGTATTTATTACAGTAACTTGACTCATGTGGCTTCTTTTATAAAACCAGGGTGCTGTGGAACATTTAAGTAAAAAATGCTTAGTTTGCCTTAAATCTAAGAGAAGTGAAGGAGATTATTTATAAATTTGAGGATTTAAGCCTCAACAGAAGGTTATTGGCCTCATTCTGTATCCAAGGCATTTCAGTGCAGCTTTCATGACTTCACATTCCAAAGTGTAATTCATTCTCCAGTATTATTCATGATTCTGCAATGCCTTGGGAATTCTGCAATATTGTCATATCAAAATAGACTTCTGACATTCTCATGGAGGGATCACTGAAGTTCATCTGCCTTTGCCCTGAACCCTGTTCCTGCATTTAAATCCTAAGGAGACAGGAAATAGGCAGTTTTATTTGGGATGAAGATCATAAGAATTTTCTTTTTTTTTTTTGTTTTTTTTAATAAACCAACAGCTTGATTTAATGAATGATACTGGGTTTCAGAGCTTCATTCGTAACCCTCAACCTGCTATGTGACAGTAAGCATGTCACTTAACCAATGTGTCCTACTTTGACCATCTGTGAAACACTTTGAAAAGTCATGGAAAACTGAATCATAGGTCTTTTCCATCTCTGTTAGGTCATCCAACTGTTCATCTGCCAGTAGATGATTCCTACATCCACCAGTGTTTTTCCAGTGTGGATTCTGTTCTCTTGAGTGTGGTTGGGCTTCCACTAGCACCTTTGGGAGATGATTTTGTAGAGTTTTAGATCTCACTGTCAGGAAGTTCTTCTGACATTCACAAGAGATTTTTGTTGTTACTGTTAATTTAACTATTATTCTTCCACTTTTTTCCCCATTACTAGATAGTTTTTTACAGTTTCAAGACGCAAATGCAATTCATGCAACACCTTAAAGGTCTAGATAAATTGCAAGTCTCTGTAAGGTATCCTATCTGTAGAAAGAAGAAAAACATAAGGTTTTGAGATTCAAGGTATGACATTCTATAAGAATGTAAACTACTTGGTTCTTCCTGAAATTATGCCTAAGAAAGTGTACAGACTGCTCCAGACTTAGGACAGAAAAGGGATAGAATATGGAACTTAGCAGTGCTGTTAAAATGAAAGTGTTGGAATAGGTATTAAAGATGGTTAAGCAGGGGAAGAAAGAAATTAAAACATGCAATATAGTTGTTGAACATAACTAAGTTACTTTGTACAGAGTTTTAACTTTTCAAAATGTGTGGAAATTGTTTAGGTTCTGCATAAAAGTAGTTAAACTGCTTTTAAAATAGCCATCTGGGAAACAACTGGTATGTTACATGATTTTTTGTTGCACTGCCGTAGGAGGAAAATAATATTCAGTTAATTCAGTTGATGAGGTTAGTAGAGCATTTTGTAATACAACCTACATAAAGCATGTGTCTTAAAATAGTGAGAAATCTATCATGGCGGCATCTTTTGTAAAATATTCAGCTTTTAACAAAGTCCACTTGTCCAGGATTTTCATTCGTCTAATTCAGCTGCCAGTGGAAATGCTTAAGTCCAGGAATGCAAACTGCGTGTGTAGTCAGTTTCTTTAGAAAAGACTTATTTTTTTATCTCAGCTTCATTTTCATTGTCTTAAATTTAAATGTTCACATGTGTTGATAAGTTCTGATATAACTTCAGAGTCTAAGATAAGCCAGGAATTTAAAGCCTTGCAATGTTTATTTGTAGTAAAACAATATGGGCAATTGAAATATTTCTGCAAATAAAACCACCCTACTGCATACTTGGCTGCTGAAAAATCCCTTTTGCCTTCAGCAGCAGTATATACAGTTAGATTAGGTATGAGGTAGTGTTTTGGAAAGGTCAGTATAAATGTAGTGTTTACATACACAGCAAAAAAATCTCAATATAACAAACTATTTTTTCTTTAAGAGATTAGGGAGGTGCCATGGTTAGAATGTTTATGAGGAAGGTGAACCATAGAAAAATTTCATAAAGTCTGATCATAAGAAGAATAAACTTATCTTTCATTACAGGAGATAAAACCAGATGAAGTTACCAGACTTGCTCTTAGGACAGAAGTTAATTTTGAAACTGTCTGCAGAAAGGTAAGACTTGCTGGCTTTTGTTGTCCTTCCCCTGCTTCTCTTAGTTTGAAAAGATGTATGAGTGTAAGTAAGTACATGGTTTTTGCACAGTGTGTTCTGTTTGTTGTGTTGTATCTTCATTGTAGATCTTCCTTTTCTGAGGAAGTTTATCCACTCGGACATATTTACAGAAAAATTAGTATCTGTCTAGTACAAGTGACTTGTCATTAGTCTGGTGGGCTAGTCCCTAGTAATTGGAACAGTATGCCAGGAAGCATGGTAGTGATTTCTTACTACTTATAAATACATTTGTTTTGTTTATATAGTATATATACATTACTCAATTAGTGTAATAATCTAAGTAAGGTTTCAACAACAGTTGGGAAAAGATTCTCAGTACTTTTAAATGCAGAGAGAAGTTTCCACATGTGAACAAAACATGACAAACGTTAGCTTGAAATAAAGGTGGAATTCTAACACTCCTGTGGCTCATTTGTTTCAGTGTAATGTTTCTCTTGAAGCCTGCTGATGGTACAGTATCAAATACTGTCTAACTAGTGATGTAAGAGATGAAATGAAGACATAGAAGTGGGGGGAGATTCTTGTTGCAATAAGCAGCTGTGGTTGAGAGCAGTACCATTTCAAAGGACATGCTGCATTAGTGATGCCAGGAAGCAATTCTGAATCTAAAAATGTCAATACATTAAGTTTTATGGCTTTTTTTCACTTTATCTTAAATTCCTATGGGTGGTCCATTGAGGAAGGCTGAAACCTGAAATGTTTATAGTACACGGGGTAAGTTTTAATGTAGAATTGGGTCATTTACTCCTGTAATGGCATCATTAGTTTGTAATATAACTGCTGTTGCATATTACAGTCATGTGTTCAATTATTAGCATAGTGTGCAGCAAGTTTTTCAGTGTTTCATGTCAGCAAAATCAAATTAATAGGAAAATATCATAGAAACTTGGTATTTATAGAGTGTTTGGGTAGAAGCATCTTAACTGCTTTTCCTTCTCTTAATGATAGAAGAGAGTAAGGAAAAGGTCACAGATAAACTGACATGAAGCTAAAAAGCATCCTTCTTCTAAATTTATTTGACCAGGATTTTCCAGTGTGATGATGAGGTAGTTGGAAACTGGTTACTGTAATGTTGGAAATGGTGCAGACATGAAGATTTTGAATGTGCGAGCATACGTGGAGAGGGATTTCTTTTTTGAAGAGTGATGCTAAATTCAAACAGTGATGTTTTGTCACTTAACCATGGTAGATTCTTCTGCCAAGATTTCAAATGCATCAGGCTTATGCTGATTCTATGAAGTGTAGGAGCACCAAAATTAAATAATTGATGTTATTTTTTAAAAGGTATTTACAGGTTTACAGTTAGAATTTTATTTTCCAAGAGGGCATTTTACGGACAAGAATGCTGAAGGAATATCATTGATCTTCGTGGTTTATTCACCACATTATTTTGTATGTATTCATAGTAACATCTGATGGTGTGCTTCTCATATTTACTTAAAGTCTTAAAATAGGCTTTAATTTAGCTTTAATTCTTGAAAATGTATAATGCAAGCATCTTCATGGAATTTTGGGGGGGATTTTGATCTTTGTTGTTTCTATTACTTTTTGCTGCTGGTCCCATTTTTCAGAGGAATGGAATTCTGATAGTCTCACACATTGCAGTGGATGAAACTTCCATCCAGGTGATGGATGAATGTTGATTTTTTTTAAACCTGTAGAAGGTTTTAACCTCCTCACTGCAGAAGAATATGTACAGTTAATTATTACAGTATGTTGACAAGTGGTGGCTGTGCCATCATAACTTGCTTTTGGTTTGCCATAGCATTTCCCCAACTAAAGAAGGCAACCATTCTGTGGTTAAGGAGGAGTTAATTTTCCAGTATTTTATTTCTTATTTTCCCACAGTTAGTTATTAAACATGCAATAAAAAAAGCTGATTTTCTATCCCTAGCAATATTCTGTAGTCTCATGAATACAGACCACACTGTTTACCTTTTCATTAACTTGAGTTTCAAAATATTTGAAGGAAAACATCCTGTGGCTGTTTTCGTTTTCAGAATAGGTTTGTTTTCATTGACAAAAGGCAATCTGCTTTTAATTCACTGTGGAATGCTGAATATTAGTTTTGCATAGTGGTCATGTAGTCAAGATATTTGTTTAATTACTTCTGCTCACTGAGCTTTTATGTTTCATTATTGTTTCCCCAACATATTTCAGAAAAAGATAAGCATACTTTTCTATTTTAAAAGAATTTGAATATATTTCAGTTAAGTACAATAAAATTGTGCTAAGTGGCAATTTAGTGTGAGTTCCTGTGATTTGGCTGTAAGTATCTCTGTATTGATAATAAGCACATCAGATTTATACAGTTGCAGGGGGAGTTGGCAAGACCAGCCCCTTGGCATAACACTTTTCATAAAAGCATTACAAGAAGCAGCAAGTGAACAGTTCTTCAGACACATCTGTGGAAATATTTTTAATCCGTTTGAATATTGCTGCACCTGGCACCATTGTTACCAACAGGTGATAAATTGTATTGTAAAAATTGTAGTAAATGTTACCATGTAACTTTGACCAGGCTTTATGTTGTTGATTGTGTTTACAGCTGTTGAAAAACAGAAGCTGTATTTTCAAGTCCTTGTGAACTTTCTGTATCAAATTGTGCTTTTTCTGCCGCAAATATATTTGACAGACTTCAGTAAAATTAGAAAAACATGTCATAGAGCTCATATTTTAAACTCATTTTTGCAGCAGTGATGGCATTTTGAACTGCTGCACACAACATATATTCCTAACTGTTCTGGGAGACCTGGTTCATCAGTGTTATGCTCCACTGAACTGAAGTTATAAATCCTAATATAATGCTATTCATTACAAGCAGAAAACTGAATTGAGAACTGACAAAGTCTTAACTGTTATCTTGAACTTGTTGCTAACATAGATTTAAGGTAATTTAGATAGGTGAAGATTGGCAGGATAGATAAGTTAACATGTATTAATGTTTTTCCAGTATTAGAAAGTTATGTGTATAATCTGGGTTGTTTCCTCTGGAAAAGAGGACTTTGGTCCACCTGCAAACACCTCCTTCATAACCACAGTTAGTTTGGTTGCCTTTGCTGGCAGATATCAACTAATTTATTGCAGCCTCTCATTTAGCTTTTCTTCCAGTAAGTCTTTGGTGTATAGCACATGGGGAAAAAGTGTAAATGTTTTAAACACTTGAGAATGACAGAATTCCAGCATTATGGAACTCTGCCACAAGCAGTGATATGTCATCTTGCCTTAAGTCAAAATACTTCTAATTTTTTCTAATGAATAAAGTCTATGTGTTTCAAAATTCAGCAACTGTCTGTTTTGGGGGAGCGGGGTTTAAACAGAAATTAACTGTTGTATTTTACTTTGATTGAAGAATAGGGCACCAGTAGACATTATTATCAGAGGTTGTATTGAGCACATAGTTCTGACTTGCAGAAGTACCAACAAGCATTCATGGATGATGAATAGTACCTATATTTTTTGCTTCCAGATGTGATTCTCACATAACCTTAGGCGCATAGTATTCCCTTCTTTTACACTGATCTTTGGTCTGTGGTCTTTGAGAAGAATGCTACCTTTTCCTGTTAAGTGTTGTGTTTCCATCCATTGCTCAACCCTATTGTGTTTGAATCATACAGATGCTTGTCTGCAAAGAAGATTCTGCACGGCAAATTTTGAGTATATTATGATCCTCAGAGTTTTTTGGCACCATGCCACATCCCTCTGAAGAGCCTGCCACAGTTTCTAAGTGTGTTGAGAAATTTTTTGTAGGCCAGAAATGTAAGTCATTAGTAGCTCTTAGAAACATTTCCCCCCTCCCCCCCCAGTTTAAGGTCTGGTGAGCTTATTTTGGATTGCTTCATGTACAGGAACCTACTTTGTCTTGTTTGGAATTTAAAAGGAATTCAAAGACTTTAGAAATAGGATCTCAGGCAGCTCATGCACAGCCATAGGGAGACAAGCTAGGATTTGACTGAGCAACTTGGGTACACAGTATGAGTTTGAGCATTTAAAGTCTAAGCTGCCTGTTATGGGCAACTCTGCTTAACATGAGTTTGGAGGGGTTACATTAGTGCTGTGTGGCTTCTGGTTCAGATATTTTTAAGAGATGCCCAAAGACTGATACATTATAGTTAGAAGTTCTGGGGTGAGTGAATTTAGTATCTATGGCACTTTACCAATATGACTTAAATGAACTTGGGATAGGAGAACCAATCAAAATACTAAGAGTAATATGAAAGGGTTTTCTGTGTATCAAACAAGGCTTTGACTGATGCGCATGTGAGAAGACCCTGTTTCCCGGACTTCTGGAATTCACTGGATCTCTGCTATGGGACTAAGGAAGTCGTGCAAAAAGGACATGAGAAAAAGGTAGAAAGCTGTTTCTGCTCAGGAGAGACAGGAAGAGGGACAAAGTTACGCGGCTAAATATATATTGGCTTTATTTCTTTCAAAAGCATGTTTCAATCACATTAGCAAAATAGCAATGTCATTTTTAAATTGTGCAGGTGATGGCCTTAGATTAGTCTATGAATTCACAGCCTCTCTCTCATCCGTAAGCAAAAAAGGAGCAAGGGTGGAGAAGTCACAATGCTAGTTTTGGTTTTGTTCTTTTTAGATTTATGTTGAATATGTTTTTTTCACATCAACAATATGTGAAAAGCAATTTATGAAAGGCTGATAGCTTTGAAGCTTTAATTAACAGTGAGTAATTAATTGGAGCAGCAGTTTTCCTAGTGAGAATAACTCATTGGTGGATACAAGGTGGTGTTCTTGCTGAAGGAACACACAAGACATTGTTCTACTGAGTTCACTTACTTATTAGGGAAGTTTTAAACTTAGTATTCCTAGTACTTTCAAGCTGTGTGGCAGGAAAAGAAAGACGTAATTTCTGAATCAAGTAGAATTTTTGAGTAAACATATCTGCATCTACAGAGGAACAGTCATATCTGTATTTCCTAATCTTGAAAAATACAAAGGTTTCTCTTTCATCTGACAGTCCTAAATCTACACTTGTGATCTTTGCCTTAATTTATTTTGAAAATGCAATTCTTAGTGGAAAATACCTAAAAAAAGCCCTCTGTATACACTGCAGATTTAATCAGAGGAAATGCACTAAATCATTAAAAGGGCCCCTAAAAGGGGTCTTTTTCATTTTAATTGAAGACTTGCTGTTAGCTTCAAAGGCTTTGGATCAGACACAGAACAGTTGCTGTCTTTGTTTGGGGTTTAGAGGATTTTTCCACAACCTCCTCCCTTCTCCTCCCATCAGCCCTCCTGAAGAATTCTACTCACAACACAAACATACTAATTAGGATAGATGTTATTACTGACGTAAAACTTCTGTTTCTGTTGTTCATACCTTTAATAGTAGATTATTATGTGTGTGGATTTTTTACATTGCTTATGGAAATATTTTGTTTGCAATACATAAACCATAAGGATAGGACTACTGTATGAATCAGTTTTCTTTGTGACGCTGATGGGATAACCCATAAGCTTTGTATAATATGCTTATCATTAATACTTTGCAATTTTGTGGTTTGATTTTGGCTGTGTGGGGGCAAATGGCTGGTGTTTTTGAGGAATCCAAGAAAATCCTCATTCTCCTTTTTATCTGAATTCTGGTTTTTACACTCTGTTGATTTAATAGCCTACTTGGATTTCATGGACAATCTCCATCTCAACTCCCCTCCCCCTTCTCTACAAGAATTCATTGTTGGAAACATTGTTATCTTACTTCCTTTTGCTCCAGGAGGAGTGGATTGCTTTACTAGGTACCTGGATGTTTCTATTCTCCAACAATGTGTTTATGCTGAAAATTATATGTTCAATTTATTTTGCCACATGTTAAAATGTTACCTTCCCTTCTTATTTCAGTATGAAGCAATAGATAGTCATTTGCATGTGTAAGAGATGCATCTGTCACTGTGTTACATTTTTTTGAAATGAGTTACATTAGTTTAATACTACAATTTCCAGCATCCTATGATGATGTCTGTACTAAAATAACTAAAATGTCTTGATGCTGGCTATCAGTGTTACAGAGTTGAATTTGTTTTGTCCTGAGTATTTTGACTCTGTTTGAATGCAAGTTGCACTAAATGTATGAAGCTACTGTTTCCTGAGAATTTTCCATGTCAAACACCAGACACTAGTGTTAAACAGGAATGTCTGTGGTCTTCCTAAGACTACGGGTGAAGAATTTTGCATTCATTGATGAATATCACATTCAGGTGTAAATACTTTCTCTGTGTGCCTGATTGTTCTGTTTTCCTGAAAGTTCCTCATCTTCCAAATTTAATTCCAAATTTTCAAGCTGTTTAGCATGGCTTTTATATACATGAGGCTGTATTTTAGAACCTAGAATCCATTACTGTGGCTGCAACTGAAGTTTTGTTTATCTGCTAGCCAAGCCAGTATCAGTCCCTCCCCAGGCTTCCAGTGGGAGAGTACAGGATTGTAGTAGGTTCTTCCCATCCCACTCCCACTTTTGGTTAGCCACTCCTTGCCACCACCACAGTCTTTCCTTACTGTCTCTGGAACAATTTGTAGCTCTCTTCAGTTGCCCGTTTGTATTCAAACTAGGCTGCCATACACTCTCCACTGTAGTGCCACTGTTTGAGAGCAAGGAGATAGACTAGACCAAGGTTAGCATCATCTTCAACATCAGAGTAGCAATTGCAATGAGCTCAGCTTAACTACAGCTTTGATTTTGTTAACTCTGGAAAGTCTTCTTTTAAGTTCAGTATCGAAATAAACTGCTAGTAACTTTGGCAGTGCTTCACAGAGATATTGTTTATCTCTGACTCAAAAGGACTTTCTCTTTTCAAATTTTAAATTGCTAGTCCAAGAATCTTTCTACCACTCATTTGCATTCCTCTGAGGCTGTATTTCTTAATTTTGTTGCCTGGCTGAACTGTTTAAGTTTGCTAAAGTACAAGGGCTCAACAAGGCTCAGATTTAGAAGTGGTGTGATTGCCTTTGATATGAATACACTCATTTCACTTATTTGATGTGCAAGATCAGAATGTGGGCAAGCATATCATTGTTAGTAAAGCTCTGAGGAAGTTGATTCACATTTTTGTGAGTGATATTTGGCTTGGATACCCAGGTAATTCAAACACAATGAATATGCTTGTGAGAGTATAAAGGATGAAAAACTGGATGGGAAGAGCAGTACTTCTAGAGTCAGATATGTCTATGGTAGTGGTGTCGTGAAGCATGGTGCTGCACATGCACATAGTGGTACTCCTTCAGTCCCAAAAAGCTTTATGCCACAGCACTCACAAAAGACCAGCTACTCACAACTTTTATTTCCATTTTAAATGAGTATTTGAGTAATGTGTGATCAGTATCTTACTGGATATGAGCTGTCATGGGAATAATAGAGGAAAATATTAGAAGTAGTTTTGTTTCTTCGCTTTCCTTGAAGAAAATACAGGAAAAGTGGCATAACAAGAGGTTTTCAAGGTATTGTGGTCGATTTGGCAACTGTTTGGTTTGGTTTGGTTTTTTTGTTTTGTTGGGCTTTTTTTCAAATGAAGAAAGGTCAGGTTACTGATGCCCACAATTTCCTTCTCCAGAATGTTGTCCAGACTCTCATACAGTGCCTGTGAGGCAGAATATCAATGCCTGGATGAGTATATGGTATGTAAATGAGACACGTAGGTATTTGTAGTACATTTGGGGCCAGGAAAAGCTGAACATGAAGGATGACCTGCAGCATAAACAAAATTGCACCACGCTCTCAGCACTGAAAATTTTAAAGGACATAAAGGAATATTTAAAAGCCTAGGGAAGGTTATATGCATGGAAGAACATCAAATTAACAATGACCTGACATACAAGGAGCATGGGGCTACTTTTCAGGATGTCTCTTAGAGGCCAAGGACAGAACAGCTTGATCCAATAAGTAATGAAGTTAAATCAGACTGTCTACAGTGATGGTTGACACCTCCAATATTAAGCCACAGGGAAAGAGTGTAAATTATTAATGTTTCCTTATTATCTGTTGCACCAAAAACAATAATGGAGGGAAACTAGAATTCCTGACGTATCATCATCACAGATAATACAGACACCCTCCTTCCACCAGGTCTTCAAGATACTTAATGCAATTTACTGTCTTTACAGGGATAATGGGGTGTGATGTACATGCATGAGAGTGGTACTTTTCTGTGAAGCACTGTAGTTTAACAGCTCAAAGGTATTACTGGAAAAGAAAAGCTCTCAAAAGTGTGGAAGTTATAACTGTCACAAAGCTTTGATACCAGTAAGGTACTACAGGCCCCAGTGAGAATGGTAAAGGTGAACAGAAAATGTTCAGTGAGACTAGAGAAGCTACATATTTAGGACAGATAATAGGAATCGGTGTTTTCAGTTATTTTTAATTCTTTTGGGTACTAAAGACAGAATCTTTATCTTTTATCTATCCATAGGGAAAATAGTCAGTTTGTAAAGTTGAACCACATGAAGGGACAGGGAGATGGATGTGCCCAACCAAATGACAAAGCAAAATGTTTCCTCTGTCTTGTCATCTGTCTGTAAATCCTCTGAGAATTGATACTTATTGAGCAATTTGAACTGAGATTCCTGTAGCTGGTTTTAAGAGCATTAACTTCCAGCAGTAAGGCTTTTGTGTGTGTGTGTATGTGAGAAATAAAGATCAGTGTACCCTGAAGAGAAAAATGGTCATAGTTTATTACCTCTTGATTGTGTTTTGAGAAGCACAATAAGGTTGGCATTCTATGATAGTGCACTCCTATCTAGAATAAAAGTGCAGGGAGAGAGAACATAAGGTAGAATTTACATAAATTTAAACATTCTTCTGGTTGCTTGCTTAGAGAACTTTAAATGTTAAGATGTCTTTAATATAATATAAACAAGTGTGATTCCTTATGTTAAAGACTAATAGTTCCTTGTGCATTATTATCTGGAAAAGCTCTTTCTGTATGTTTGCTTTGTAGTGTGACTCAGAATTGCATTGCAAAATAAAAAAAAAAATCTGACATTCCTGATACTTCTAAAAATGAAAAACAGCTGCTGCTATCTTATTCTCCTTTTATTTTTACAAATGAAACTCTGTCAGTTTTTCATTAAATATCATGTAAAAAAAAAAGTAAAATATCATTCTGATTTATTCCCATCTCTCCCATCCAGATAAGTTTTTAAAGTGCCCAACTCAGTACTAAGAAATTGATATTTATAAAAATGTAAAAAAAAAGAAGTTAACAGAATTAAGGGGGCTCTTTCAGCTCATTACAAAGCCATCAGTCTGTTGGTGAGACTGGAAAACTACAAGAAAAGTGCTAGAGTCACCATTGCTTGAACTTTTAAAAACTTAACTGTAAAAGGAGGAAAATTAGATGTTCTTGAATTATTGGAATTCTGTTTTAAAAAAATTCTCATCTATTGGGACACACCAGTGAATATAGCTGCTACCACCATCCACATGAAAAGGTTATAGCTTGGTAAAATGACAGCGTAAGTTGGCAGCGCATCGTATCTCTCTGGCAGCATTGGTAGGTAAGACAAAGTATGGGAAACTGGAGGTAACTGGTGACTTAGTGGAAATACAACAACATCAAATTTCAAGTGGTGATGATCTAACTTTTCTTGGGTTTGGAAGTCAAATAGCTGCTGAGTGATTGGAGTGGTTCAGTGGTTGTACATAAGGAAAACTCTGCATGCTAGGGTTAAGTAGTAATAATGTAATAGTCTAGAAGATGCCCAAGTGCCTATAAGCATAAAGGTTCTGTGTGCCATATAGTGAAATACATGCTATAAAATCTGAACACCCAGGATTTCTATCTATTTTACATCCATTCTGTGCTGATGTGCTCAAGTAATACCAGGGCTTTCCTATATATCTCACCTGTGTTTATCATTAGAGTAGGTCTCAAATGTATTAAGTCAATAGACTTAATAACGGAAAATCTGCATTTTGGTGCCAGAGAGCTGGCATGTTTATCTCTGATGTTTTAAAAGTTTTTCAGTGAACTGAATTCATATTTCCATTGTCTTTTTCAGAAAAAGTCTGAAAGACATATATATATTTTTTAAAAAATAAATCTGTTTTCAGTCATGCACACAAATTGCAATGTGGTATGCCAAGAAAGGCTGTCTTGTTTTGAGTAGTATGTTATAACACGGCCTAACCCTTGTTAGTGTGTGCAGTGCTTGTGAAATCTTCTAAGTCATCTGTGCCTCCAAACCCCTGGCTCTCATGTTTATTTCCTTCAACAGTGCTTTGAACAGAAACATATCTCTCCTGAGAGTTCTATCTGAAGACATTGACAATATTTTAGTTATATATAGGTGTGTTCTCTGGTGGTAATGCTTGTAAATGTAAAGGTCTAAGCAAGACAGTGTTTGTCCACAGGGATAATTTTTTTTCCCTATAATTTATATTATAAGTTATCTCAGATATACCTGATTAAATTGGTGCTTGTTTTTCAAACGTTCGCTAGTTTTGAGGCATTACATCTGTTTTAGATTTGAGGAACTCAACTACATCTACTTTTTCCGCTGTAAACTTAATATGTGCTTATACTTACCATGCAGTACCAAGCTGCATCTGACAAGTTATAGTTTAAGGTTTAGGCATCTGTTTTAAAGTGAAATATTGTAAGGATTTTTCAAGATTACATCTCTGGTAGTTGGGTACAGAGTTTTGTAGCATATTGACATCATAGGGAGAGTCGTGGATATCTCAGTTCTGAAACTTCTTTAGCTTATCCAAGACAGAATATTTTAAACTTTTTGGCCCATTATAATAGTTTTAATAATACAGAGCTCATCCTTGTATCACACCAACTTAGTTGCTACCACGAGCTCCACTCAGTCTTTGGACAAGCCCATGGTGCACAGCTGAATCATGGGAGTTCAGATGCATTCAGGTTAGAATGAAGTCAGAGAACTCTGTTTACTGCTTGGTTTACAGCAGTGCTTGAGTGTTGTTGGTCTCCTTTGTGTTTCTGCTCTCCTTTCTATAACAAAATAAGTGTAACTAATACATTTCTAATTTTTTTCTAAGAATTTCACATTTTGTTTTGGTATTACCCAGCTTTGCTCTCTATTCAGAGTTATGAAAGAATTGCATGTTTTAATTTTTCAGACCCTCATTCTAGTGGCCAGTTACAAGAAATGATCTCTCAACTTCACTTTTTTGTACAAGTCAATTGTGGTTTCATATAGTTGGTGTCAAACTAATTTGTATATGATGTTTCCTCCAAATTCCATTATCTTAAGACTGCATGAATTTTGTGGCAAAGAATTTTCTCACAGCTGCTGCCTGTTATCCAAGGAGTATTTTGTTTCTATTCCCCTTGAAGTACATCTTTTATTTCAGGGTTTCTATTTCATCTTATTTTCTTTTCCAGTTTAATTTCCCAAGATGATTGTCTCTTGCCTTTTTTGGGTTAGAATGTTTGCTTGGTTTTCTTACATGCAGTTTAAGTGGGTTTTTTTAGTGTCATCTGTTTTACTATGCTGTCCCCCAGAATTGTGTATGCAGTTTGGCAAGGTGCATATATTTTATGGCAATGCTGTGTCTCAACTGTTCAAATGTCAAAATTCATGAAAGGCATATATTTTATAGAAAGCTATATATTAAAAAAAAAAACATAGCATTTATACTGCTATATTTTATGTGTTTGATTTTATATTTATATGAGTCAGAACTGCATGTGTTTTATCCTGGTCAGTTGTCCTGGGTGTACAATTTAAATTATGTAATATTTTTTAATTGCTGATATTTTGAAATAATTTTTTTTTTTAGATTCTAACTCTTCACAAGTGTTTTGCACTTGGAATTTGTCCACATTTGTCTATGGCTTAACATAATGTTCAGCATGCCTTTGGTTTTCTTAAAGGCCAGCAGTTTCAGTGTCGTTATGAATTAGTCCATGATAATGCAGGAGGAGTCGTCACAGTGCTCACTTTATGTCCTCTTTCATAACCTTAAGAAGCTGTTTGGGGTTTTTTTTGGTGTGTGCACTGTTTGTGTGGAGTACCAAATTGAGAGGATTATAGACACATAGACTTACTAGCCTTGAAAGAGCTGAAGATGAGTTAAAAGCATTTTCATTTTCTCACAGTTCTTGCTGTTTCCACTTACACCTGCATTGACCCTGTTCTCCATAAGGAAATAATTAATAATCCATGCCTACTTTAATCTTGAGTTTTTCTTCTGATATTTTTTTATGGAAGCAGTCATAGCAATTGGGTTTTTTGCATAAAGAGAAGAAGGAAAGAATCGTAGAAGATTAAGTACATAATTTGCACTTGGGCAGGTCTGGGGTTTATGCCAGGCTCTGCTGTAGATCACTCTGGTAGTTTGGAAGTTTGGAATGAAATACTCCATTTTTCTTTGACCATTTCCGAATCTGAAAAATAAGCATTTACTTCACACTTCTTTGCTTGGCTAAATTAATTGTGACAGGTTAGTCCAGAGAAACACTATTGACTGTTTTATACTCATTAAATATGGTTGTCTAACACTTGCAGAGAGGTAGGCTTTTTAAAGAGCTTGTAAACTTCTTAAAATGCTTGGATAGTAGCTATTTTTATCATGCATGTAGTAAAGAACAGCAAATAATCTATTTCTGTTTGAATCTGTGACCTATTTTGGAACTCTTATTTTAGAAGAAGAGGAGGAATGATAGAAGCATGTTTATACATCAGACTTTTTTTTGATAAAAGACAAGACAATGTGGAAATGAACATGATTCTAAGTGAACAAATCTACTGGGAAAAGCATAGCTTTGGTCTAGACATTCAAATAAAATCAGAGCACTGTAAGTGCCTTGATAGCATTTAGAAGAATCGTGTGCTCTTCCCTGATGCTGGATTCAAGAGTCTATGGTAGGCAGTGATGAGTTGAGTCAGTGCTGCTGCCAGCAATGCAAGCTCTGCTAGACTTCTGCCTTCTACTAGGTGCAGTTCTACATATGAGCAAAAAGATTGCTCGTGTTGCCATGGGTCTTTGGTTTCATGTTGTTCTTCATAATGTTTGTGTGTTGGGTTTGCATGGCAAGGTTTTGGTAGAGGGGTTGGCTATCAGGGTAGCTTCTGTGAGAAGCTGCCAGAAGCTTCCCCTGTGCCTGATGGAGCCAATGCCAACTGGCTCCAGGATGGACCCACCACTGGCCCAGCCCTTCAGAATGAATGGTGGCAACACTTCTGGGATAACGGAGTTTAAAAGGAATGGGGGAGTCTGGTGGTTGATTAGCTTGTCCACTGCTTAATTTTGTGGTGAGCTTGCCTTTTAATGTCTTAGAATATCTTAAACCATTCACAAACACTCTAAATATCCCTCGACTGTGCAGCACCACCTTAAGCCAGTGTTTGTTGACAGCTACCACCAGAAGCAGAAGTTGAGAAGAGAAATACAGCTCAAACCTCTTATGATGTTAAGTCATTTATTCCCTCTGTCCTGGGGGGGACAGAGCACTGACCTGGGCAAAGTCGGTGAGGTGAGAGGGAGGGGCTTTCCGTCCTGCTGGTTTTATCACAGACAGGGGGAAAGGGGATACCAGGGGCGGAGTTGGGATAAACAACCAACCAGATCAGAGCCCGGGCTGCTGGAATATCAGAGAGACCCAGAGTCACATGGCAGGGACCCGGCCGGGGGGGCCAGAGGGGCCCACTGCAACAGGGGAGAATGCACAGGAGCAATTGCAGCCAGGGAAGAGAGGAGTGAGAATATGTGGGAGAAAGAGCCATGAAGAAGGAGCAGAGGAGATGCTTCAGGCGCTGGAGCTGAGGAGGGAGCAGCAGAGACAATGTGTGGTGAACTGACCCACAGCCCCCCATTCCCTGTCTCCCTGTGCCACTGGGGTGGAAGAGGTAGAGAAAATGACCAGTGAAGATGAACCTGGGAAGAAGGTAGGGGCGGAGGGAAGGTGCTTCAAGATTTAGTTTTTAGTTCTCATTACTCTATTCTTATTTGATTGGCAATAAATTATATTAATGCTTCCCCAAGTTGAGTCTGTTTTACCCATTGTGGTAATTGATTTGTGATATCTCCCTGTCCTTATCTCAATCCATGAATCTTTCATTGTATTTTCTCTCCCTTGTTCTGCTGGGGAGGGGAGTGATAAAGCAGCTTCACTGCGTACCTGGCATCCAGCTGAGGTTGACCCACCATGGCTTTCAAGATGAATAAGCCAAATATCTAATACTTTCATGGCTGAATTACCATGATAAAAGAAAACAATGTAAATTAATCTAAACTATGGCAAGCATTGTAAAGAATAAAGAACAAGTTTACTTTGTATATCTTGATGTTTTGTTAGAAATTGTTCAGTTTTAATTCTGTAGTTCTATCACAGAACATTGTCTTGATGAGTTTTTGCAAAGGTTTTAGATCTGTTAAGACTTTTTTTAGCTTCAAATGGAAATTTTTCATCAGCCTATTTTAAAAATTGTATATCATCCAATTAAAAAAAAATTCTGCTGAAACTTGAACAATTTCCTGACATCCATAAAAAATTGATTTCTGTAAGAACTTCTTGTCCGTCATGCTATTATGCTACTTCTTAACACCTGTACAATCATTTTGGTGTTATGTTGAAAATTGTTAAAGCTTGAGTGAAAACAAAGTAATAGTTTATTATAAAAATGGCAGGTTTTGGCAAATTATGAGCAAATAATTTGTCATCATTAATGTGACACACAGAAACCAACCCCTTGCTGTCAGGAGCTGAGAGACAGCAGTGCTGCCATTAACAGCATTAACATTAACAATCTTCACCATGTCTGATGGCCACAAATCACGTGCTGTATGTCTTACATACATAAAGCAAGAGGGAGAATTAGCTGCATTTCACAGTCAGAAAGTAACTTCTCTCAAGTCTTGTTCCAAAGTATTATGAGGTCATGGTGTTGACTTGGGTGGCAGCCATGATTTGGCACCTTCAACCACCCTGTGACTTCACATTAATCACATCTGTTGTTATGAAGGACAGCTGTAACTAGTTAGAGTTTTGTAAAGAATGTGTGGATTAACAGGTTTTCTAGTTGTTTGTTTTGTTTTTGCTGTTTTTTAATAGAGATCTCTTCTCCCAAGCTGCTGTGAAGGGTATTGCAATGACGTATTGTTTTGGCCCTGAATTGGGTGTTATTTTTTTAATGCTTACTCTGGTTAGTATTGTCTGTGCTTTTTTTTTTTTTTTTTTTTTAATCAGAGTCTTGTTAACATTTGACATTAAACTGCACTTCTAGATAGTTTAGAAACTAGTATGACATTCTCCAAGGCTGGTTTCTGTGTGACGTGTATTGCATACTTGTCGATGGGGTTTCTGACTCTCTGTTTCAATGTTATTGTTTTAAATAACTGATTAATGACAGATGCAGAGCCACCAAGCATTACCAGTTTGGTATCACTCTCACAGAGGTGAAACTCCAATTGTTGTCCTAGTAGTAGTATATGCTTTTCTAATAACAGTCTTGTTTCCAGTGAGATCTGTAATGAGGCAATTTCCTTTTGTGCAAAAATCAGCTGAAGAACAAAGTATGACCTCTTTCATATTACTGGTTGTAACTATAGCAGAGAGGGTACAGACAAAAGTAGTCTTCGACCAGGAAGATTAATCAGCATAAAGCAGAGTTCAAAAGTCTCCATTTCATGTTCTGGAATTAATCACAAGTTTCTGCCCTTTAATTCATCCTGAAGCTCTGCTGTCTCAGGCGTAGTACCAAGTCATACCAATCCTGCAATCCCATCTGCCTCGAGACTGTGAGACACTCAGTTTCTCATTCTCCCTTTATTACCTGCGTTGTATGAAGCAGGTTCTACCCACACAGCTTCTACCTGATGCTTACACATCACACTGCTCCTTCTTTTGACTCTGTGGTGCTAGCTTTCAGAGCCAGTCCATACCTCTGACCCCTGTTCCAGCACATCTCAAAACTTGCATTGTGAATCACTTTTATTTTCACAAGTTTTTCATGTCTATTCACAGTCATTGCCACGTTTTGTCAAGTTTGCCTCTCTTATGTGGGGCTTACATGTGTGTTTGATAATAGATGTTTTTAATATTATTTACAGAAATAATGAATTATCTACCAAGATAGAATGTTAGAGGAGACTGCCTTCCAATGGTTCTGTATGTAACTGTCATGGTTTAACCCCAGCTAACACCAAGTGCCATGCAGCTAGCTGTTCACTCACCCCACCCCTGTGGGATGGGGAGAGCATCCCAGGAGCAGAAGTCAGAAAAACTTCTGTCTTGAGATAAAGACAGTTCAATGAGTGAATCAAAGCTGTATGTGGAAGGAAAGGAGAACAAGAAATGTATTCACTACAGCAGGATCAGGGAGAGAATTAGAAGGATAAAAGCTAGAAAACTCGTGGGCTGAGGTAAAGACAGTTTAATAGGGAAAGCAAAAGCTGTGCACAATAGCAAAGCAAAACAAGGAATGAATTCACTGCTTCCCATGGCAGGCAGTTGTTCATCCATGTCCAGGAGAGCAGAGCCCCATCAGACATGACAGTGAATTCGGAAGACAAACACTATCACTCCAAATGTCCCCCCCTTCCTCCTTCTTCCCTCCACTTTAAGCACTGACCATGATGCCACGTGGTCTGGAATACCCCTGTGGTCACTTGGGGTCACCTGTCCCAGCTGTGCCTCCTCCCAACCTCCCATGCACGCCCAACTCCCTCACCAGTGTGGCAGCACAAACAGCAGAAAAGGCCATGGCTCTGTGTAAGCCCTGCTCAGCAATAACAAAACATCTCTGTGTTATCAACCCTGTGTTCAGCACAAAGCCAAAACAGAGCCTTGTATTAGCCGCTGTAAAGAAAATTAGCCTACCTCAGCCTCAACCAGCACAATAACTTAAAACTTCTCACTGGGAAGTGTGGCTATACAATGCTCTGTTGCTTTGTTCACTTTGCAGTGCCACAGTTGCACACTGAAGGAGTAAGAACGTTCCTGTAGAATGTACTAACACATTCTTGCATAAACATATTAGTGCAAAATAATACTAGAAGTAGTAGGAGTATGTCAGAATAAAGGTGTACAATTCTAGTATCTAATTAAGCATTCAAGGGACAGGAGTGGCAGGGGGAATATGTTCTTGCTTGTAAAGACAGTTGACATTTCTTTGTTAAGTTTTTTTTTCTACATTGTCTATATTTCTGTAATGCTTTATATACTGGAAAATACTTGAGGAAAAATAAATTGAGCATGGACTGGGACAAAAAAAATGAAACCAAAGAAAAACCAAAAAACCCATACACAGAAAAATGAGACATTTTAGAGAATGTGAATGTCATATTGTATTGATGCTTTAAATGGCCTCCTAGAAACAGACACTAGACAGGAGAAAGGTAATAAAATAGGTATTTATTTGAAAGGACTTCAAAGGTACCCCTGGGGAGCCAGAGGCTATTGCCAAGATGGATCCCAAGATGGACCACAGGCTACAAGTTCTTCACACTTTTATAGGTTGGATTCATTTGCATATCAGGGTTAATTCTCCAATTAAAGCTTCAGTTAAAGATGTCATTCCCCTCAGCTTACTCCCCTTGGAGGCTCTTTGGTTATACTTTTTGGTGGGCCTAGGGCATTCTAGGTGTCCTTGGAGAGCCAGCCCAGAGAGGCTTTGTTATGTCTACCTAGCATGAAAGAGCAGAAATTAACAGGCTACAAGAAACTTCAGAGTTGCACACTAAGCAGTACAGAATTTGCAAAATACAAAAGTTAAAACCTAAGGCATCATTTCTTTTGTTAACTGCTGGCTATCAGTGTGAGTACTGTTTGTGAAGTATTTTGCTGAAAGGAAAAAATGTGGTTATTCCATATGGATTGGCCTATATATGCTTAAAGCCTTTCTATAAATATTTGAATTAAAGGACACCAGATGTTGCACAGAAGCTGCTGCTGCTGCTTTCTGAACTTCATGGTATATTCTTTCAAAACCACAGGAAGTAGCTGAGGGAAAAAGTGTATTAATTAAGTTCAGAAATAGATTTTCCAGCTATAGGAAAAAGTCCAAAGAAAATAGCATATGATCTTCAGAAATGTGAGCTTTCTGTCCCAAGAATCTGGTGTCAGCATGCAGCACTGTCACATGGGGATCAAAATTGAGATTTCAAGTTCTCAGAGCTAGGCTAGGCTGGAGATAAGCCAGTCTGTGGCCCTTGGAAATGGACCCATCTTTTGACCTGTCCCTTTTGGCGAATGTTTGTAGTCCTGTAGACAATCTTCAGAGAAAACATTTTTCCAGTTTTTCTTGACCTGAAGAAATAATGTTGCAGTAGCAGAGACTTGAAGGAAAAGGAAAGTACTAGAATTCCCAGATACTCTATACTTCAAACATGAAATATGACTGACCATAAGAGTATATTTTATAAGCTCTAAAACTGTGGCAAAAGAATTAAAAAATGGGATTTGCTTTGCACTGGTTGAGGAAGAAGATTTATCATTGGCAAACCAATTAAATGTTTCTGCATTTAGACGTACTGACTCCAGCGTGTTTGTAGTGCCTTCTTTTGCTCTGTTTCCTTGGGACCAAAACACTGAGAGTGACTCTCCTGCACTAGCCGTTGATGGGAAGTGTCCCATCTATCTTTATGCAATGAATATATAACTGTTTATAGTCACGATTCTGCTGTAGGAAAATGGACATGCAAACAAGTAACATTCACCACTGAGCACTCTTACATGGATCACATCAGCTACTTGAAACATGAATTGCTGGTGTTTTGGGTAGCATGTGTGTAATGGTGGTTTGACCCCAGCCAGCAACTAAGTACTCAGCAGCTGCTCACTCACCCCACCCCTGTGGGATGGGGAGAGCATCCCAGGAGCAGAAGTCAGAAAAACTTCTGTCTTGAGATAAAGACAGTTCAATGAGTGAATCAAAGCTGTATGTGGAAGGAAAGGAGAACAAGGAATGTATTTACTATATCCTGTCAGCAGGTAGATGTTTCGCCTTATCCCAGAGAGCAGGGCTTCACACAATGGTTGCTTGGAAAGATAAATGTCATAAACATAAACATCTCCCCGTAGCTTTTCCTTGCCTCAAGTTTTTATTGCTAAGCATGACTTGAAAAGGACTTGATGACCTTTCAGTTCATATGGATGAGCTGTACCCAGGGATGTTTCTTGCCTGTTACAGGGGCAGAGCAAGAAACAGAGATGGCCCTGATGCTATGGAAGCACTGCTCAGCAGTAACTAAAACATTGGTGTGTTACCAACTCTTAAATGTTTTCAGTTCACAAATCCAAAACACAGCTCCATCTTGTCTGCTACAAAGCATGTTTACTCCATCCCAGGGTAGAGCCAGTACCACTTCTACTCCTTGTTCCCAGCCAGGTAACACCAGTGGCTTGGGCTCCATCTGCTGTGGTGATTGCTTAGGACAGGAGAGGCAGCATGCTCTGTTGAGCTGATGGCCCTAAAATCAGCCCAGGGCACTTGTCTGGTTCTTAACGAATATCATTATCTGTTGTTGTTCTGGTGGCTTCTGCTGTGATACTTCCTGTAGCACAAAGCTCAAATCACAGAGACAATTTGAACATTTATCCATTGCAATAACACTAGGAGGAAAAGAGAAATGTGTGTCTTTTCCACTCTCTCCCAGAGAATTCAACTCCAGGCTTTAAGAAATCTTGCTAAATTTGTGTTTTACGGATGTGTTAGACCTAGTTTTCCTCCTTTCAAAAAAGAAGAAAGGAAACAAACAAACAAAAAACCACACAGGAAAAAAACAAAACAGAAGACAGAGCTGTCTTTGGAAAAGTCTTAGATACCTTTCATTTTGTTGTTCAAGCACAGCGATGACAAGAACCTGAAAATAAGAGCTTTTACAGTGTGTCATGCCTGATTTCCAGTATATAAAAGAAGAAGTCAGAATGGAAGCAATTGCTTCTTTTTTATTTTTGTCAAATTGAAGAAAAAAGATCATATTTCTTCTTTGAATCAGTTTGCAGAGTTGCAGTATTCTACCACATCAAGTTCAAGCTTGTCTTTATGGTCAAGTTAGACCTTGCCGTTCAGTCACATTTTATGTACATTCCTTCAATATCTGCTGTGTCATTTTGCCAGCTTTTCTGGGATCAATACTGTACTTCTTGAAGGCAGTTGCATTCCTTCACCAGAATGCCATCTGCCAGTATGTTGTTCTTTATTTGGTGGGTTCATGAATGTTCTTTGCTCTTGTACGAAGTAGTAAATGTAAAATCAGTCAGCAAGGCATCTGGTATGCTTTAAAAAAAACATAAATCATGTTATCCCTGTTCAGTACCTAAGAAATACCTCATGTTGTATGTCTGCTACATTTCTGTCAATGTTTAGGCAGCCAGATTTTCCTGCATTTAGAATGATGGTAATACATGAAAAATAAAATACTGTTAGTGTCATAAGCTTTCCTCCTGTTGAGTTCAAGGTGAGAATCACATTAGTATGCATTGTAGCATAGCTGACACAGACCTGTCTAAGTTGACTGTTCTGTTGATCTCACACCTTTGAATTTTTCTTGTGCAGCCAAATTGTACTGCAGCTGAGCGAGCCATGGCAAGACTTGCAACACACCCCACCTTGAAGCCCAGATTTCTTGAACTTAAAGGTATAAACCATTTTATTAAATTGTTTATTACATCTTAGCTTACTGGTGTTTTACCTTGTATATTTCTGTCATGAGCAAAAGTGAAACACTCACAAAAACTAAAAGCTTTTGTAATACTCCTAATGTGCTGCAGTGAACCAAGCCACAAACTTGAAACCATTTGTATTGGTAGAAATGGGCTTATATGTGACCATATCCAGTATGACATGTATTTAATACAAGGTGTTGAACAAACAGAGCTTATAATGGGAATTCTGAAAATCAAATAGATGAAATGGAGTATTTCTAAATTAAGTAGGAACATAAATGGATCATTACAGCTGGGTTGTAAAAGGTTTTAAAAATACCTTTCTTAATCTTCCCTGAAAACTGTCCCAAAAATCCTTAGGGTATCTTCCCTGGTTATTTAGGTCTTCTCTTGTTCTCTTGAAAGTGGAATTTTCCACCTAAAAAATTGATGTTAAAAAGGGTCAAATCCTAGCAGTAATGTCATGTTACTTTGTTAATAACAGAGCTATCAAATACGCATTTAATTATATATGAGCAATTTAATATTAGTTTGCAATTTTACACACAATGTAGTGCCCTAAGTGAACATGATTATCAGCTGCAGATTATTTTTTGAAAGAGAAGTTCACACTTCAACCCAAATTTCATAGCATATTTAATAGATAATATTTTCAAGGTTTTTCCTTCACTTTTGTTGGTACTGTACTCTAAGGTACTTCTTGCCCCATGTGTTCAGTAAATAGTTGATAAGGACATTCAAAATAAGCTCAATACAACACATATAAGTTGTAAAAATGTTTTTTTATATAAAAATAACTTGCATAAGTTCATGTGTAGCTGCAACAAAATGTTTTTCTGCCCTTTCTACAGCTGCTGTTAAAGCTTTTAAGGATGCAAGAAAGAACCCAGACAAAGCCACTCCTATGAAGAAGGATAAGTCAGAAGAACAGCCTACATCAGCACAACATTCCAATAGCACCTTGGATGACCAAGCTCCTAAGCTACCTCAAAAACAGCAAAGATGTGAACACAAAACAAAACTAGGAATAAAAGCAGAAACTGACAAGGTGGTTGAAGAACTCTGTGAGAGTAAATCTGAGCAGAAAACTGTGGAAATGGAGAGAACATATGCTCCAGAAGAATCTTCATTTCAGGCTGTAGAAATGCAAGCAGTCACTCAAAACAAAACAGGGAAGAAACTTGACTATCAAAAAAGGAAAGAAAATATGAGTATGAACAAATTAAATACAATAAAAGAAGTAATTGATGATAGTGACCAAGAGCATCTGAGTGAAAAGGAATACTTCGATGATAGTACTGAAGAGAGGTTTTATAATGAGTCATCAGATTCTGACAGTGACAGCAATGATGACTTCTTCATTGGCAAAGTAAAAAAAAAGAAAAAAGTAGCAGCAGTTAATAATTTTTCTTCTACAAAAGAAAAGAATAGGCTTCAGAAAAAATCAGTGAAGACAGAAAAGAGCACAGTGCCTGGGATAGCACAAGATTTGATCATGGAAGAGAGAAAGCCACTTGCAAAAGCAAGCAAGATGGAATCAGTATTCTGCAGTTCATTGTCTACCACCAGCCAGAACTCTCAGAACAGAAGAAGGTAATAAACCTTTTCCCCATGTTATGGTCTCCATTCCTTCCCTCCTTCTCAGTAATGGAAATGGTTGTGATTTTTAGTAGTCCTTATTAAACAAAGAGAATTTCAGCTCATTAAACCTTAGAACATTTTCACAGAAACTACTCACCAGTCTTCTTAAGTTTCCTTGACAATACATGTTTTTTATATTCACAGTAGGCCTGATGTATGCATAGCATTCCTTATTAGATCTATACCCATATTCAATCGCTTCTGAATACTTCTCTCTCTACTTCTTTATTAACATGGGTGCAGCAATACTGACAAGGCTTGCATGTTATGTTTGAAAAGTTACAGCATGAGTGGTTTTGGTGAGGATGATTCTTTATTCACAGGTGCTTGTAATCTTACAAGTTCCTTAAAAAAATCTTAATTTCTCTTTATTTGTTTCTAGAAATACTAAAGACCAGCCTGTCAAAAATGAAAGAACAGGTGTGTATTACTTAACCTGGTAAAATTATGAGAGAAAAAATCATTTTGAAATTCTGTTGTTTCTTCAGTCTATTCATAATGGGATGTACCTTGTTTCTTTTGAATTTTGCGGCACATATTTTAACATTTGTTGTTAAAGGGTCAAGCCATTGAGCTCTTATTTTAATGTGGATATCATCTGCTATTTTCTCCTTTTTCATAGTAGAAGTACTTAACATAAAGTTTACACAGGAAAGTGCTTTTCTGTCTATCAAGCAGTTAGTGTTACTTGTACACAGGTAAAGGTACCAGATAGTTACATGTAACTAGTACCTTGTCTCATAAGTAATTTCTTCAATAGCTCCTGAATATGGAATATTTTATTGCATTTGTAGTCCATGGTACCATTTTGGAATTCATTGGATGGAGGATATAATTTTACTCCTATTGAGATATGTTGTATAACAGTGGCTTATTGTGAAGCAAAATGTTTAGACTGTGCTTAATATTTATCTACACAAATTTTGAGTGTGGTCAGTATTAACAAATCCTAAGTATCTGCAGTCTACCAAGCAGCAATTTACTAGGCTGCAAGATGAAGAAATCTTGCTGTGAATATTCAAATGACTGTGTCCCCCATGGCTCATTATAAAATTTTTGAAAAGATGTGGAATCCCAAGGTAGTTTGCATACTTTTATGATGATTCATGGTGTAGTTAATGTTTTGTTTTGTACTTGAACAGGTTTTCTTAAAAATGAAGCAAAGCTCAAGAAGAAACCATTTGCAAAAGCTTCAGGGGGTATTAAAGGCAACAATAAGAAAGCATGTTTGGAGCAACCTCTTCATCCTTCATGGGAAGCAAGCAGGAGACTCAGAGAGCAAATGTCTCAAATTACAGCATTCCAGGGGAAAAAGATTAAATTTGACGACTAGACTATATGGGGGTTCAAAAAAAAATATTTTTTTTAACTGCTGTTTGAACATCTTCATTGTACTGTCCATATCCTTTGCAACCTATAAAATTGCAACTGCTCTTATTTGCTGTCTTAGAGCAATCAAGATTGCTTCATTCATTCTGTGTGCAGTCTGTTGATTAATGTAATGGCCATATGGTGTTGGTTCGTAAGTCCCTTAATGTAGTGCCACCATTCATGAAATACACCCTAACATGAATGAATGGTTTTTAGAAGCATAATTTGTGCCCTGTAGGAATAGTACAGATTCTTTTGAGGGGGGATTTGGAAGGATTTTTTTTGTGTGTGAAAGAAGGTACTTTATATGAGGATTTGGTTGTCATAAGAAAGGTTCTCTATTATCAAATACATCTCAACTGAGACAAAGTAAAAGATTCTTAAACTTGAAGAGACTTCACAAATTCATCACTATATTGGGTAGCTGGAAAAACCAATCAGTTATAATATGAGATATTATAATGTGAAAAATTCTGGAGAGAATAAAATATTGTGCTTTTAAATTGTGATCTCTGGCCTCTGATTATGCTGCCAATTTGAAGAACTGAAAGGATGTCTTTAATACTTTATTCTGGTGCAGTACATCTGGATTCATCATCCCATATGTCCAGATCTTTCTGAAGGAATGTGAAAACTTGAAAAAACTTTCTACACTAAGAAACATTTGACTTTTAAGTGCCATTCTGACATAGGGAGTTCATTTGATTGGGATATGACAAAAAAATTTTACTGTTTCTTCAGGTGCTTTTCCTACTATCTAACTGAAAGAAATTCTGAACATGTAATTAATCTTTAATAGTGTTGTTTATTTAAATATAACTATCTTTCATAATCAAATTAATTCATAAACTTAGTAAATGACTGCACTGTACTATTCATGTAGCATTTTGAGATGCCTAAGGAAAGCCCTGCATCATACTAAAGGCCTAGGTAGCCTAGCATCTTTGAAAGTAGTCAAAAAGGGATGGTGTAAGGGTAGAGGGAGCACACAGGGATACACCATGCAACATCCATCTCTTCAAGCTTCCAGTTTTACGGCTCAATGACATCAAGTGATACTGCAGCTTATGGTGTTTAACAGTCCTCTGTGGATTTACTTTCTTCAGATTTGTCTGTTCTTAAATCCATACAAACTTGTAGAATATGTCATCCCTTAAGGGGTGGGTAGATGGCCTTCCTACATATTTCAGTCTTGCAAAACACAGTCTTTTTGTGTGTCTCAGCCAAAGCCAGCAGCCTCCTGGGCTGCATTAGAAAATGTTGCCAGCAGTATGAGGGAAGTGTTCCTTGCCCTGAATTTAACACAGATAATGCTACATCTAAAGTGCTGGAGCCAGTTCTGGGCTCCCCAGCACACAGGTTCCCAGAAAGATGTGGGATCTCCTTCCTTGGAGACATTTACAATTTGACTGAGTCATTCCTGGGTAGCTGTTTAAAGGTGGCCCTGCTTGGTAAGCAGGTTGGAACTAAATTGTATTTAGAGGTCTCTTCCTATCACATCTACTCCTGACCACAGGGGAGTTGCTGTAAATGTCTAAAATACTTATTCATTGTGTAATACCTCCTTGTATTCTGCTTGGGGTGGCATTAGAGTCAAATGGCAGGAACAACTTCAATTTTTTTAATGTAATGTTACTCTGTTGCTGCTATGGCTGCTTCTGTCTCCTACACAGAAGGAGGGGGCAATACCTGCCCATTGTCCATTCCATCCTGTGTGAAGTTCTTGAAGACTAAACATTCAGGTCGGTCCGTTCTCTAATAATATCTAGGCATGGTTTTCCCCACATGGTTAGGCTTGCTTTTCTAGATACTGAACAAATTTCAGTATATGTAATACTATCTTAAATGGCATTGCCTCCCAGAGGAATGAGAAATTCAAACAACCTTCCATTTCCAAGTGGGTTTTGTTGCTGTTATTTTCACTGTTCCATATGGAACAGTTTTAAGGCCAAAAGCTTCAAAATAAAGCACAAATACATATTTACTGTGGTTTTGTAGGATTATATTTCACAGAAAAAGCCATGCATTTACCTGACTTCTACAAACTTTTTCAGATGGAAATGTTAATCCTTAAAGCTTTAAATAAAATAAGTAAATAAATCCTAGATGAATACCACACCAAACAACAGTTTGGTATGTGGCTTCTCTGGTTCCAACACAAGGCAAGGGAAGTTTCTTTTGGTAGATGTCATCAATCTCTTGGGGTGACTTATGTGTATTTGCTATCATTGCTCTATGCCCAGAAATTAATTTGTGCCTTTCTATGCCTTTAAAGTGAGCCTGAGAGGGTGAAGAGAAAAAAAAACGAGTGAGCTCTTCAAAGCAGTTTGTTTTAAGGTCACAGACAGACACACTCCCCTGCTTCTGCACTCTGCTGCTGTGGCGAGAGGAGCGGAGAAGCCCCTGGCTGGCTTTTTCAGCCAGCTTTCGGCCAGTTTTTCAGCTCCTTTTCCTCTGGAGAGTTGAACTTTTTTCTCCTGGGACTTTGATTTTTTCCTTTCCTTCTCAGCTGGAATGGTTCAACATCAGAACACATGGAGAGTTTTTCCACCGAGGTGGAGGCTCCGGAGATGGGCCCACCACCACCCAGCTCCAAAGGGGAGAGACCTTCGGAAGGACTCCGAAATTTTCCCAGGTTTCTCTCCACAGTGAGAGGCCTTATTATTTAGCATTATTATCCTTTTCCTGTGTGTTTGTTAAATAAATAGTTTCTTTCACTTTCCTTCAAGGAAGATTTTTTTTCCCCAAACCGGGGGTGGGGGCAGGGGGGTGAAGGGTAGTTGTAACCTGCCTTCTTTCAGAGGATGTATTTCCAAATTTGTTCAAACCAGCATTTCAGTTATAACAGTTTTTCATGGACAGCATACCTTTCTTTTAGCAGATGAGTACCCAATGTAAAGATCAAAACTTTTAAGATTGCAAATAGTTTGAAGAAATCAAGACTCTACGGAGCCAATGTCCTAAAGTGCTTTTTTGCATGTGCTTAAAAGATCTAGGAGCATTGGTTTATCTTGGCATTTGAGCAAGTTTCTTACTGCATTATTACAGCTGTAATTTGTGGCCACAGAATTCTCCCTGAAGGAAGCCTGGCTTATCGAAACATCTCTTTTTTTTTTTTTTTTTTTCTCCTTCAAAAACACTTCTGAGCTCCTACTTTAAAGAAAAGCAAAAAGATAACATACACTGAACGTGAATGAGAGAAGAGAGATTAGGATACTGGCATTACTTCATATTTTAATGGGTAACTGCTACTGCTGGTGCTTAGTGACTCACCTGGATCACAGCCTTAATATATTATACAAACGAGTAGTAATATCTTTTATGTGTAACTGGGCAATTTATTTGTGAACTGATAAACTCAGTGAACTTGCCTGGAAGTTATTGATAAAGTAGAACATTTTCTCTTCATTGTAACAGTATAATATATTCAGCATATATGTAATTTTAACTCATCCGTATCACTGTTTAGACAGAGGCCCTTTCACAAAATACTACCAATGTGTTTTTGTAGTGACAGGGGAAGTTACTTCGTTCTGTGATGATTAGATTTAAAAATGTTGATAACCATGCTTTTCAGTTCAGTACCATACCATAGAAGAGATGTCTTTAGCCAGGTACATACTGTCAGATACTACTGGGCAGCTTCAGGTGCAAAAATTTTTCACTTCAGACTTAACAACAAAACAATCTCAGATTTTTCAATGTCCTTTAAGACACTAGACTAGTTTAAATGTGGTTTTTCTTGTTTTTTTTTTAATAGCAAACAGGCATATTATTGATGAGATCAGTTTGAAGACTTCCAAACAGGCATAAATATTTCCTTAGTGAGTTTCTGTAGAATTATTAGATCTGGGAAAATAGGGCTTGAATGAAAATTCAGTTACAGCAATACTTTCTTAAGTGTTGAGCTGCTTTGTGAATGTAGACTGGTAGTAGATAATTTTGTG
Source organism: Lanius collurio (assembly GCA_020086605.1). Lineage (NCBI taxonomy): Eukaryota > Metazoa > Chordata > Aves > Passeriformes > Laniidae > Lanius > Lanius collurio. The sequence goes on from JACBWW010000028.1 coordinate 5,598,955, forward strand.
ATACTAGACAGGTGATCTAATGTGAAAATGAGATAGCAGAATGAGAGTAGAGGGTACTTGGGAACTGAGAGATGCTTTTTAACTAGATTTGAATATACTTTCTGCAATTATCATATGCAATTTTTACTGCATTTTTGTATTTGCATGAATTCTGATCCACACGAGTTTCTGTGCTCTAGGAATAGCATTTGGAGTTCTCAGTTTGAAGCTCTTATCTCTAATGAGTAGTAGGATAGGAAATACTTTGTTAAATAGAGAAACATTACACAAATTGTGTTGTATCTGAAATAATTCTACATTTATTTTGTGAATTTTAAAAGATATTACATTGGTTTTGTCTCCATTTACGTGAAACCAAGAGTGCCATTACATGATACTTAAGTGTTTGACAGCTTCTTAGTAGAAGAAGTCTCCAAACTTTTTGACTGTGCTCTTCTGTATCAGTCCCTCAGTGAAGGGACAAGACATGCTTCACAACTCAGACTGTTTTATCAGTTTAGCATACATATTGAAGAGACAACAGGACACTGGCTTGTGCATGTAAATAAAAGAATAAAAAAGTGGAGTAATTGCATGTTTAATGTGTTAGTCGAATTTCTAGAGTACATAGACTTTCTACTGTGTACTGCTCAAATGTTCTTTCCATGAAAACATAGTTTTTGGAGCAGAAATTCTGAAAGTGCTTAAGTTCCTGTTTGTATCAAGGCAGGTATGGTAAGGAAATCGTGTGTCCAGATGAACCATATGCCTCATCCTGTTAATAAGCCTTTTCATATTAATCCTTTGTGTGGTATGAGGGGTAATTTATCATGCCTTGAAATTTTTTTCTTTCTTGTTTCTATCTTCTTGTGACATTTTTTCTGAGACCACGTCAGCATGACAGAATCTTCCTCATTTTCATATAGACATAACCACCTTAATTGAAGCCTTCTCACTGGGAGATGGATCTGGCCTGTGCAGTAAGTGTAATACTTTGACAAGTGGAACGCTTGAAACATTTTATTCAAGTCATTTTCACATAAACTTGCAACCATAATACGGGCATGTAACACAAGAATATGAAAGTGCAATGAAGAATACAAAGCTAGTGCCTGAATATTATAAATTAGAGCTCTTCAGATAAAGATGCAAAGTTACTGAAATTAAGACTCTTTGAAGAAAAGTGAAGGAAATAATGAAAAATCTTCAAGAAAGTTGCAAAACAAGTGGCATTTCACTGTTATCTGTAGCATTTAGTTGCATAATAAAACCTCCCAATTACATACTCTTTGGTTTTAGTTCAAGTTAAAATCTTTCAGCACCTTTTAGTATTTGGAGAAAATGAAAACGCCTTATTGGCATAAATGTGAGACACAGGATATACCACCTTTCAATGTCTCATTTATGAAAACCACCCTGCTGGTTTTGAATGAGCACACTGCAAACAATGCATGAATGATAACAGGAAGGTACATTTGATATGTACACTCATTCTGGAGCAGAGAAAAAATGAGTAGACTTTTACTAACACAAAAACATCTACACAATATTTTGGTTCCATTGGTGACCAGTCTGTCATTTTTGATACACTTTTTTCTAGAAATACACAAATATCGAATGTATTTCAGGATTAAAAAAAATATATAACAAACCCTTCCTTTAATGAGCCTGACATACATTATGTTCCTTATGTGCAATTCTTATGTAAAGATTTCAAATGTGGAAGGTCGTTGTTTTACACGTCTTTACAATCTTGCTTTTCAGAACAAATTTGAGACTGCAAGACAGCAAATTTATAGTTGAAATTTCACAAAATTTAAATCCGGTTTTGCTCCCACTGAGACCTATATCCATATGCCTTTCAAAGGTAATGGGAATAAATAAGCCCCCTATCTGGTAAAATTGAATCCAAATATAATTTGCTGTAAAAATAAAAGCTTTTACCAAAACGGATTTTAAAATAGTTTTTGAACAAAAATGCACATAATCCCAAAAACATATTCCAGTATGCAAAAAGTAAGGTGTCAAATCTGCAGAGCCAAGATACTGAAAATACTGGTTGGTGCTCCCCTATTTAGAACTACTTTTACACATGCTATATAACAAACTCTTCTACTTCTACTGCGTTTGGATTTACTATAGTTAGATAGGGTTATAGTCACATTCCTTCATTTTTTTTAATCCTAAAATCCCTTGTTTTTCTGTTCATGTCTTAGGCAATTTTTGTGCTATTGTACATCAATGTCATGTTGCTTAACACACATTTCAAAACAAATAACAATATTTTGCTACGGAAAAAAAAAGCTACATTTCCGTAGCTCCAATATCCCCAATATTCAAAGTTACAGCATTCAACACCTTTCCAGACGAGGCCATTCCCACTTGTTCCACCTACACAGATGCTCAAGGCCCTCTGGCTCCTTGATGACTGCAGTGGAGTTCTGCAAGTAGTTTGGGCACAGACATGTAAGCAGGTGAGTGTGTCATGAGCGAGGGCTGCCCCCCTTCCTGCAGCTGCTCCGTCTCCAGTTACCGCTCTCATATCCCACATTCAGCATCAGGCACAATGAGGTACGAGCACACCACCTCTTCCCAGGAAGCAGCCCGTGCCCACAGCCGAGCTTCCATTCAGTAGCTTTTGTGTCCATTGCCCAAGCTGCTCCCAGGACTTTGACCCCAGTTTTGACTTTAGTCTGTGGAAAGGTGAATGCGCGTGCTGCATTCAATCCCTTAACACCTCTTAAAAACTCTTTGGGCTGAGATTTCAGAAGCCTAGACTTTAAATAGGCCCTCATTTTTGCAGACATATATAACAAATGGTTTTCTAATAAATTGAGTTTCCAAATTTTGCTTCTGTTCATTGCCCATACTGGTTACTGATTGCTGAAATAGATCTCACAGCAAACAAAAAGGGACCTGCAGGTAGGAATTATATTATTCTGCACCCTTTCCCACAGGTGGGTAATAATCACCAGGTTGCTGGTTCTCAGATTCATTTTATGTTCTAATTGTGCAAATTTGTAACCAAGTTATGATTAAGGTGGAAATAAAATAAATGTACTAAAGAACAGCTGATCCTTGAAGGATATTATGGTAATTCATCAAACTTACAAATTAAATCCATAGGGTTCTAATGTATAAAACATTTCCAAATACTTCTTGAAGTATTCTCAATAGTGATAATAAAACCTCTCCATACTCCTCAAATTCTTCATTTCTAACTACATTGAATAGCACACTTTTTTTCCTTTAATATATTGAGCTTCCAATGTTTCATTAAATGTTTTGAACTGCTGATCTAATTTAACAAATACCAATCAGTATTTCTAGGTCCCATTGTTCCAAAAGTAGATTCTTCATTTTACATGATAAGAAATCTGAAAAAAAACTGCCAGATCCCCTTGTGATATGTCATTTCACAGTTTAAAACAAAAATCACAGCTATTGTAGCTTACAGCAGGGTGCACTGCAAAAGCAAAATAATTTGGGGATTGGGAGGAGGAGTAGTATACCCAGCACCAGTTAAGCAGTTCAGCAAAAACATTAATTTGGGCTGGAAGTTTTTCACCTTAACAATGTTGCATTTGGTTCCTGAACAGCCTAAAGTAGGGTGTTAAATACACTGACTTTTGTTCTTCCTTTCTATATAGTAAATTTTCAACTTTGTTATCTTGAATACTGAGATACACATTTTAAAGTCAACTACAGTACTTAACGGGGAAGCAGGTAGTAGGTTTTCTTCACGCTAAAAATTCTTTGTAAGAGGTTCCGACCTACTTCTGTTTGTGGTGCCACCTGAGTTAATTGCCTGTATTATTTTGATGGTTAACCTGTTCAAGTTGGATGTTTTTCATAGATGACCACATCAGGGACTCTCCATCATCTCTAAGAGCCTATTTCTTGACAGGTATTTTTTTATCCACATTAAGTTTGCAGAAGTCTTTTTAAAGCCCCACCTTGAAAAATTTCTTGAACATATAAAGGTGGGTATGCTTTTTAATTAATTTTCACTGATGGAAAGTGTATTTCAAAACCCCATCTTTTTTTCACTTAAGAAAATGGAAAAATTTCTAAATTATTAAAAATGTAAACATAACTTTTCTTGCAGGGGTATAACTGATATATATATAATATACATGTATTTCTCTGCTATATGTTAATATTCCTTGAAAACTGAACATACTTTTCTCTTTCATATCAATGTGTCCTAGCATGAATTTTTAATGGTACTGTGTCATTAATCTGTTTTTCATTATTGTATTCTCTGATATGGCTGACATTAGTACTTTCTCTTGCATTTTATTTAATTCATTTTGCATACATTTTTTCTACCTTTAAAAATATATTCAACTCATTCACCAATAACATTCCCACTGAAGTCTATTATCACGTAAACTCCAAATTTGAACAAGTTAAGAAATGGTCCCCATGTTTTTATGAATTAGTTAGATTTTCAAAATTTAAAATATCTCTGCATGAAGCACCAGTTTCACACATTTCGACAGCAATACAAGTAATGCCAATTTAAATTCTTAAAATCCATTTAAGTTTTGGTTGAGAAGCAGCTGAAGTGCTTCAAAGTCACATAAGGTGTGTGGATGTATCTGTGTATGTTCTGCAGTTTTGCTTCTATAGTGTTTGCAACCTAGTGAAGTTTGTATAATGATACTTCAGTTCAAAACATTTGGCACCATCTCATCCATATCTTGCATCTTTCTCAGTATCTGTTGGAAGAAGAGAAATAATTTTATGCAGATGAGCAAGCATGTGCAGAAAGAGGAACTGCTAAATACCCACTTGTCAATTTGAACACACAGGTCAGCGAATGATAGCACACGTTTTGTTTCCTAACCCTGCGTGAGACAGAGAGCTATAAAGTATGGTGTACGTGTATAGATGTATATAGGGTGTTGGCCTGGGGAAGAGGAGGCTGAGGGGTGATCTCATCACTCCCTACAGCTCCCTGAGAGGGGGCGGTGGTGAGGTGTGGGTCGGTGTCTTCTCCCACGTAACCAGGAGAGACAGGGTGAGAGGAAATGGCCTCAAGTTGTGCCAGAGGGATTTAGATGGGAGGTCAGGGGAATCTTTTTCACATGAAGGGTTGTAAAGCATTAGAGCAGAATACCCAGGGAAGTGGTGGGGTCACCACCCCTGGAACTGTTCAGAAGCTGCTTGAATAAGGCACTTGAGAATGTGGTTTAATGGTGAGCATGGTGGTGATCTGAGGACCTCATGATCTAAAAAGTCTTTTCCAACCTTTTCTATTACTCTGTGTACTCATTAATATTTCTTAGGCAAGATGAGGAGGCTAGAAGTTAAAAGCATGAAATGTAAGTTTGTTTCATTTAACTACAGATTTCCTAGTGCAAAATGAGGAATGAATATTTTAAAGACTAGTTAAGCAAGTCACATTAATTCAGTGTATTTATTTCACTGACAGTTACAGAAGACTATACTGGTCATCTGTTTCCCTTTTCATTTACTGCTCTGGAATTTATTTCATATGAACCTCTACACAATGTTAATACTCATTCCTTATGCAAACCAAATGAAGTCTCTTGACAAATATTTTATACGACTAACTAACACAGTATTCTGAGAACTGCTTACCTCTGTGTTACAGAAGACTGCTTTCTGTGTGTTTTACAAGATACTAAGGTACAGTAGATCTATTGTGACAACACTTATTAAATGAATTTGCCTTTTTGGATGAAAAATGTAAAAAAGGCATAATTTTGTCATTGTTTAAACTTTTAAAGAACTAAACTGTAAATTGAATGTGTATGAAAGAACTGTTTCAGTGTGAAAGAACTGCAGCAGAGAAACATACGTGTGTGGGATTTTTGACCATGTTAAGAGCTCTGCAGCTGCTCAGTTCTGTGTGGATGCTATAAAAGGGTCCTGAATGATGCTAGAAAGGTCCCAGTGCAAGTACAAAGAAGGTGTGTGAGCCAGAGATCATTATCTACCACACCAGACAGGAGCAGTCGTTTTGAAAGTGTTACATATTCCAAAGGCACAAGTGTAAGAGCGAAATTCCCACAGTTTTTAAAATTCCTGAAACCCACAAAAACAAAATACTAACAGTAGGGCACAGTGACACAAAAGCCCAGGGAGGCACTTACGGTGAAATTGTACAGCCAGAGGCATAGGCGTGGTGGCCCGTGTAGCGGATGTCACAGCGGACAATGTTGTTGGAGTAATCAGATTCAGGCACCAGGTAGCTGGGGTTCACACTCACCTGGAGGGGAGAAAGCACAGTGCTGTCTACTGCCAGGTTTCAGTTGGTGACTTACATGCCAAAGGTTGTATGCAAATTATTTGCTTCTTTAAAAGCAAAAAAAAAAAAAAAAAAAAAAAACACAAAAAAAAAAACCCCAAACCTTTAGTACACTTACCTTCAGAATGTAATTTCCAGGTTGCACATCAGTAATATCAATCCACTGGCAATCTATGTCAGCATTGTAAGTGTCATAGCATCCAGGGCTCAGACCCTTAAGAATGAAGTTGAGTGTAAAAAAAATTAATCTTTAGAAACAGTGACATTCTAGACATGAAGGACGCTCAGAATTTCACTTAACCATCACAGTTCACATAGAAAATTAACCTAGAAAATTAGTTGGCATTTTACTTGTGTGTTTAAACTAGAACACCTAAGTCTAATGTATCACTTTTATAGAGTGCTGTTTATTACTACTGGATAAGAAACACCTATAATATTGACAGTTGTTCATCTGTGAGATACCTGTATTTTCTTATAATCACTTGTTACAGTACTCCTTTTATGTAAAAACTGTTGATGTTATTATTTCTTCTTTATGTAAGATCAGAATAAAATAAAAATTGACCAAAGACTAGAGGTAAGTATCTGTAAATGTTGAGTGAATAGCTTCTGAGGTTCTTGAGTACAGACAGACTTGATCACCACATTGGAACCTCTCTCTACCCTTTGAAATGATGCAACTTTTTGCTGTGGATGCACTCAGCCCAAGTGCTGTCTTTGAACAGTAGGGCCAAGGGCCATTTTCACATTGAGCCTTGCAAGGAAATGGTGTCTCTTCAGACAAATAGTGACATAAGAATCGGAGGGAACTGAAAATGTAGCCTTTATTCTAGATGCACCTTTCTGAAAAACTCTTTGCTGTTAGGAAGATTAGTAAGAATCCCCACACACGAATGCATTGGTGGTTCTAATCTAGTGTCTTTAGCTGTGGCCAGTACAGATTGCTCTAGGCAGAGCTGATCTGTTCTGGCAACACACAGAATACAGAAAACCCAAGTCCTGCAGGAATTCCCTCTTGACCCAGCCGGTGATCAGCTCAGACTCTTGCACATATGTGCCAAGTCTGAGGCTGGAGGAAAGTTTTACAGGCCAATTACAAACCCCTGAATTATGGGCTTCCAGTGGAAATGCTGACACAGCTGTGATTCTAGTGACACAAATACTCCAGCTGTAAAATATGTATGTTGCTTAGTTAGATGTCATATTCTACAGAAGTAGAAAAGGTATTTATAAAACCTCTTCAAAGCCTTTATGTATTGCAGGTCATTCATTATAGTTAAAATTCAAATGTGGACACGTCAGCCAGTGAAACGTAGCTGTCATTGCTCTGTGATAGAATAACTACCTTCTAGATTAAAAGCTGCAGAATAAGGGATAAAGTTTATGTGTAAGGATGGCCACACTGAGTTAAACCACAGATCCATCAAAGCTCAGTGTCATGTCTCTGAGAGTGGTCAGCAGCAGACACTTGATGAGAAACGGACATAAGGAATAGGATGTGTAATGTCAGGCAAATTCCTTCCACCAGGCAGTTAACTATAGTTAAAGCATGGGGTACCATCATATCTTTGTGTCTAATGACCTCCGTTACTTTGTCTAAATTTTTCTTAAGCTCTCTCTTAAAAATCTCTTAAGGAGATTTTTGATCTCTGCAACATCCAATGGCAAGGAATTTAAATCTTAATTCAAGTGTCCAAAGAGCACTCCTCTTGGTTTTAAAGCTGTTGCCTGACAGGTGTTAAGTTCTTACATTGTCAGAAAGAGTAACAATTGTCAGTAAATATCAGCAATTTCCTCTTTCAATCCACAATCACTTAAGTTTTGGTCTTATTTCTGGTTTTCCAAATGGAAAGCTCTTAGCCATACTACACTGCTGATCATCCTTGTTCTGCTGGGGTTGGCTGGTTTAGATTTTTTAAGCTTTTTGTTAGCAGTTGTGAGAGGTGGTGATGCAATATTCAAGGTAGGAGTCTTCCATGGATTTATCTATCATAATGGTGTGTTCCATTTTGCATGTTCCCCTAATAAGCCCTGGCACCTGGCTTTGCATTTGTACGTGGCCCATCACAATGTCCACACAGCTGCCATCCCCTTTAGCAGCCTGCTGGTGTACAGGCACAGAACAGTGCCCTGAGTTTTCTATGCCAGACTGCCAGCCAGCAGCTGCAGACATTGAAGCAATCCAGCACCTTACAGCTTCAGACTCCAAGCAAGGGAGGAAATACCAGCTATGAACTCTGGGGCCAGCCAAGGACATCAGCGAGCCGTCTAGGGGGGATGAACATTGGGAACAGCTTCTTTACAGGCTGTCTTGAGTGCCCTTTAGCAAGCTTGACTAGTCCTACAGCCACAAGAACTTGTGGTGTGTTTTAATGTAGTTCAGTTACCAGTGGTGCTACCCTGGTGAGTGTCATTGCCCTTTGATAAGAAACCTACGGTAAACAGCAGGTGAGTGAATTATCTGTCTCCAGGTTAGTATCCTCGTCTCCAGAATGGAGAATTCCAGAAGCTAGTTAGGGTATCAGCTAACTTAGGGCATCATATGATTGGCAGTAAAGTTATCCAAATACAAACTAGGGGGCTGAAAGACACGTGGTTGTCTCCAAAGCAGCTCCTACCTGTGTGTGTGCTGTACATGCATACCGCCTGTAATATCCATAATCACAGGAAGTATCTTCAAGGCAGAAACTTGCTTTGTGTCCTTCAGCAACTTTTCTATGTGAGCTTGCATCCAACAAGTCATAGTGGCTGAATTCATCCATGCTGTGATAATGTCTGTTAATCATAGATACATTATTAGAGACAGATCAGACCTTACCAACATTTTAAAATATTACTATTTGATCTAAATCCTGTTAAATCTGGCCATATTTTATTACTCAAAACCTGTGTGTTAGTATACTTTCCTACTACTGACCATTCAATTATTTTCATTATTCTAGTTTTCAAGTACTACATGTCTTCTTCTATAAATAAATAATAGATTTTAATTTTTTATGGGAAAGATTTCATAGCAGCACTGTTTTTCCAAAATTTTTTGTTTCAGCTCTTTTTTAAAAAACAATAGCAAGTATTAAGTAGTTCATATTTGAATTGAACATCTTATAAGTGCCTTTAGCCAGAGTTTTGCTAGGAATGTTTACCTTACATACCATAAATTCCGTGGAAGTTTGCTACTTGCTAGCAAACCCCCAACAATGTGGTTTCACATTTCCATGGCACGCAGAAAATGTAACACATTCATAACATTAGTGAAGACAAAATCTGCATAAAGAAACCAGCTTCTGTGTACTGGCAATGCAGATTTCATTCAATGACAACTATTTTTGCAGTCTGTTCTTAATGCTGTCTCTATTTCAAAAGTGTGTATGCTTTTGATTTGGGCAAAGTGATGCATTTTTCCTACTTTCCCACAAAGTGAGTTCTATCTCTCATTCTGGAGCTTAACACCTCATATTCTTGTAATTTCACTTTTTCCAAATGTGTGGGAAACCAAACTTGTATTTTCTACATATACTATGTCTTTGCAGCATTTGGCTGCTGTTACTTTGAATGCTTTCAGCTCAGGAGGTGTGTGAAAAATGTCTGATTAAACACAATTCAAATGTATTGGTAAAACAAAGCAGCACAGGATCCTCACAGGCAGGCACATCCAGAACACTAAAACTGGGCCACAGATGATGATGACTAACACTGAGGTCTGATGGCTAGCCAAAGTAATTGGCAGTTAGAGTTCATTTCCAAATGAGTTTGTTTCACTGTTATGGAAATGATCACGAGAGATGCATTTTTTTGTAGGCAATGCATTTTCTGTCCAAGAACTGAATCAACATCAGAGACACTTTGCATCTGGACAGTGATAGCTGGGCTGTCGTGGCAGAGTAAGAAACTGTTTTTCTACAAATGGAAGATTTCAACTGCTCTCTACCCCTTCCATCCATTTAACAACTTCGTAAGCATGAGGGTTAGGGGATTTTTGCTATTGGTGAAGATTTTTTTCAGGGATGGAGGTTAATTAAAGCATTTGTGGAGTGTTTTTTTGTTATGTTTGATTTAGTTTTAGCTTTTTGATCCTTGCAAGATTTATAAACTGAAAATATGAGTATTTTTTGAAAGAATTTGTTCTAATGAAACTGATTTTTCATTCAATGCCTAAAGCCTCTGAATCCAAAGAGAAATATTCCATTTGCTCAGAGGCCTTCAGATCAAGCCCACATTACATACCATTTTTTAAAAAGAATATTATCAAGTTATCATTTATGTACCTGTAGCAGCAGAGTCATATTTTAAGTAAGTGGAAGTAAGTATTCTGAGTAATTAGTTCTGCTATTTTACAACTACTCCTGCTGAGAAGTAGCAAAAATTGGAAAAAAATCTGCAAACTCTTGCATATGAGTTTTCTGAAAAGGTACAAGTTTGCAAGGTTACCTGCTCCCAAAATGCTGAAAAAGTTCTGCTACATTCCCCTTGCTGTGTTTCTAGCAATTATACTATTTCTAGAGCAATGCTCCTATGTCAAAATAAGAATGATAGGAATGTTATTGATAATGGGATCAGTCAACTCAGTAACTTTTCCATATTGATCAGACCAACCCTTGTGAAGAACCAACTGATAAAATTCAGCTCAAGAAGTATGGGTCACTGTCTAAATTTATGTGTTACTATAGGGAACATGCTAGTAAATGAACATTTTAGGGTTTATAGAAACCCTATATATAAACATGTTTATTTTAACATGGTTGGGACTTTCACTTATTGATTACATTTAAATGTAAGTGGACTATATGTAAAATAAAAGGAGGAAGTGCTACTGTCAAATCTCATTTCAGACTTGTATTTCATTTACATGTTGTAAGAGTTTCATACCTATGGATAAGATTTGCATCCATCTTGGTCTCATGTGTCTGTATAAAGAGTAATTACCACGACATAAAACTAATCAGACAGTAAAAGGCTAAAGTTTCCCCATGGTTTCTCTCTGCTTCACTTAAGTTTTAGGAAATGTCTCCTTGTAAGTGACAATTTGTTAGTGAAAAGAATAATTAGAAAATGAGCACTTCACTCACTGGTGACAGCTGTGCCACTCCCATGAATAACGGGGTCTGCTGGGCAGAAAATCCGATGTGCCTTGATTTTTCACTCTTTGGGGGAATCTCAGGAGCACTCGATTGTCATAGTCTCTAACATCTGCTCGATAAGCTGAACTGCAATGATGCAAAACAAGGAAAACAAAGAAAAAATCCATAAGTATGTGCAAGAAATACCTTGAAAAACACTTTATATTGTCTCAGAAGTAACACAGCAGAAATCATTTTGGGCCCAAATCTCCTCATGCATTGGAGATTCACACAGGAATTCCATATGGTGTGGAAATGCCTCGTGTCAGACCAAGACCTGAGTAAGACTCAGATCTGGTTTTAATTTTATAAACAGAAGGTTGACCACTGAATGACTCCATCTATGAAGAAGATCAGTGCTTAGCTGTAGAATTACTCTGGTACCAAACCCCACAATTTCATTAGTTGCTGTTAACCAAAATTACTCCCTGTGTATGCATGATCACACAACAGATGTTTGATTCTGTTGTAAAATAAAAATTAATATGCATATTAATCAGATTTAATTGTCCTATTCTACATAGCTATTATCTACAGTCTTTTTAGTACAGGAATATTTTAATCAACTAATAGCCAACAAAAGCACTTCACTGAGTCTTCATTGTGAATCTAGCATAAAAATTACTGCTTCTTATGTCATATTTCCTTTTTTCTGCAAGTGAAGAGCAAGCATGACCCTGGAAACAGTCTGACATAAATTAATGATGCTGGTAAATAAATAAATCTGTTTTGCATCATAAGGTATCAAACAAGTTAAAATGGTTAAAAACAGCCATGTTGATTTCTTTCCAAACAAAACAGGAAAAATCCTTCCCTGCCAACTGGACAAGACCTAACTTCATAACAAAGCTGTTATTTCAACCCCTTAAGAGACTCTGAAACACTTTTCAGGGAGATCTTAGTTTTAGGAGACATTACAAGGCATAGGCCCAGAAACAATTAGCTTATTATAATCTTAATAGTAAATTGTGGTGGTTAAGAATAGGGTTTTTGTTGATTGGTTGTTTTTTGGGGTGTTTTTATAAAGTAGCATATGGTCTTGTAAGAGTAGAGGAGGGAGATGAAAATCAGCAGATTGAAGTGGTTTTCTAGGTGTCTCCGTTTCATAAAATTCAGAAATGTTCAAGTGAGCCTGGCAATAGAAACATGTAATACAATTTTTCACAACATGTAGGTTCTTCAAGAGATCAGTACCTTGTCTCTCTAACATGGCAGTATTGCTTTCTGATGTGCACTCCCCACCATCTGCCATAAGCTTGGAAGAAGGTTACAGTGGGCTGTGTTTCCTTGCACCCTCCAGCCTCACCCTTCCTCATTTTTCACCATGTTCACAGGTGGAAACGAGCACAGCAACCCGCAGAGAACGGGCAAAAGCTTGGGACTATGCCTACCTTGCCAAGCAGTTCTCCTCAGCAGCACATCTCAAGTTATACATGGACATCCTCTGGACATATGTGGACGCCTGGATGTAATAGGGATCCGGGACTAAGTCAGGGAGACCTGCAGTTCATCAAACCAACCACATAACAGCAAGATCAACCCAGGACAAGTTTGCAGATATTTGGCTACCATCCCAATCGTTAGGGGCCGCCGTTTTGCTACGGACCCCTGCCCTCCGTTAACCTCGCATCCCCCTTTGCCCGGGTTTTTCCCAAACACCCATAGCAAGCACGACGCTCGGACCCCTCGGTGGGCTTATCGGCAGCTCGCCCCTCTCCCAGAGGCGGGGAGCGGGCTGCCCGCCGCCCGAGAGCCGGGCGAACGCTTGCCCGGTCAGGTTTCTCCCCGAGCGAAGGCCAGCAGGGCAGGCGACCCCCGCAGCGCATCCCGCCGGGACCGGCGTGCGCGGACCGAGCGGGTCGTGCGGCGGGGCCAGGGCGGCCGGCAGGGGAGGGACGGGACGGGCGGAAAGGAGGGCTCTTACCGTACTGGAAGTAGCCGGTGCCATAGCCGGGTCTGTACCTGCTGCCCTGGCGGGGCCTCTCGTAGGTGTCGTAGTAGTTGTAGTAGGGGTTATCGTCCGTGTACTTGTAGGGGTTGTAGGGGTCGTCTCCTACCATGACATCTTCCCGACCGGGCCTGAAGCTACCGAGGGGCGGCAGGCTGCCGACCCCGGTGCTGCTGCCGTTGCCGTCGGTGCCGGTGCCGCCGGCGGGGCTGGCGGGGGCGCTGGGTCTCGGCGCCCCCGAGGAGGCGCTCCGGGCCGCGGCGGTGGCGGCCGCTGGGCTCCGCTG
>JACBWW010000028.1:5612930-5710033 GCA_020086605.1 Lanius collurio
GGGGGGGGGGGCGGTGCGGGGAGGCCGAGGGGTGCGGACTGCGCCTCTGGTAGGGTCAGGCGGGCAGCGGGGTCTCAGGCTCTGCGGCACCCGGGAGGTGCCATCGGGCAGGTCGGGCCGTCGGAAAGGAAACCCGGCCCGGGGGAAGGCGTAGAGAGCGGCTTTTCTTCTCCCCGGTATTTATAGGAGAGGGGATGCGAATGGGAGCCGGAGCAAACAATCAGCCTCTCATCGTCCTCCGGCCCGCGCTGGTGTCTGGAGCGAGGGAAGGAGGAGGAGGAGGAGAGACCAGGGACTTTAAACTTGCTGGCACGCTCGCAAAGTTACACAAGCTCCGCTGGCTGGGCTGGCTGCACCCCCGCCATTTGTTCACGTAATGCGGCTGGAAACGTGCGGCCCTGACAGTTCCCCCCACGGCCGCCCCCCGCCCGCCCCGCGCGGGGGCGGCTCGGGGGGAACGGGGCGGCTCGGGCCGGCGCGGCGGCGGGGGCTCCCCATCCTCCCTCCCTGCCTCCCTCCCTGCCTCCTTCCCGGCCTTGCCTCCCTGCCTCCCCCCGCGCCCCGAGCCGCGCCGAGCCGTGCCGAGCCTGCGGCGGGCGGGCGCGCTCAGACACACGTAGGCTGCCAGAGTATGCCGTGGGGCAGCGCCAAAGTATGCAAAGGAAAAATGCTATTAGCTCATCAGCGCTGGAGAGACTAGAAACGGGGTGGCGGGGAGGGGGAAGGGGCCGCTGGCGAGAGAGGAAACATGTTTCTGGAAAATGTGCTGGCCGGCACATCTCCCGCGCTGGAGCAGCTGCTGGTGACCTTCGTCTCAGCGCTGAGTAACAGTCGGATCCCCTTAATGACCTCTTAATTAGGAGAAAACTTCAATCAAATAAACTCTTGACTATTGACTTTTGGGTTTTGTGCATATGAGTCACACGAGAAATATATTGGCGATGGTCCTCCCGGAGTAAGTTTTCATTGAAAAGCGAAATTTCACATGGGAGAGGCTTAGCCCCGTCACCAGAACAAATAAACCTAGTTTGGGCAGTGTGTCCCCAAAACCATGCTGGGGTAGAGGAGCAGGCTGCGGCCCGAAAGCCTCTCCCTTCCTTCCTGCTTTTAGGAGAGTTCATCAAGGCTGTGTTTTGATAAGTACAATCACCCAGCAAGGCAAATGAATTAAGGTCCATGGATTTCAGCCAAAACTTCTTTTGGGTGTATTTTTCCAAGGGCTGTTTGCTTATGAATCGTTGCAAAGGAATTGAGGAGAATACACAAAAGTTCTCCTTCACCAAAAGTTTGGTGGTGAGGATATTTAAACAAATCTTGTCAATGATGATCAGCCTGGGCTGGAGGTTTTCACCCTACTCAGGTAGATTCAAGGCAACCTGAGACTACTGCCAGCTTCCCCGTGTCAGGTGAACAGACCACAAGTTGCAGTAGGCCAGGTGAATATTTGCCACTGGATTTTGATGTTCTTGATACACTTCTCCTGCCATTTGTTATGCTGTAGTCTATTTTAATTGCATACTACTTTAAATGGTGTACGCTTAATAATTGAAAACCAGCAAAATGTGGTCCCACATTATGGCCGTGATGGATGGTGAATGCTGATTTACACTGCTATAGGATTATTAGCTGTAGTGCTCATCTTTGAAGTACTTTCACCACCCTGACATCAGTGGTGCCACCCTGCATGCCAAAGGTCCCCACCGTGGACAGGGGGGTCATTGGCTCTGACTGGCACCAGGTGCTCATCATGCCATGCTTGCTTATCCTGCTCTACCCATAAAAATGGTCAGTCTGGACAGCACTGAGGAGCACAAGACAGGTGTGCTCCAAAGACAGCAAAGACTTCTCACTTGAGAATGTACCCAATAGCCACGTAGGTGCTTGTTACCATTGCTAGCCAGTGCCAGGCTGGTGGGGAGCATCTGCAGGACTGGGTCCCCAAGCAGAACAGTAGCTGGTGTCTTTCCACAAGTGGTGTGGATGTGCTAGTTTGGGCAGTCTGCTGCAGAGGTGGTTGGGTTTGGGCTTTCTTATTCATTGTATTTGCAGGCTGTTCATCCCCTGTGGTCTTTCTCATTGTGGCTTTGAAAATATTATTGTCCATTTAAGGGTTTGCCTGGAACAATCAGTGACTAAGGCTGAGTAAAGCGGAAAGGTTGAAGATAGGGAAAATGCGACACTGAAGGAATGAGGTTTCTGTCTTTTTAGTCTTCCTCTAAATATTACTAATGTTACAAACAGCAGGTTGTTGCCCAATGTGTGATATTAGACAATGTTTCCACACAGTGGGATTCCAGCCATTTTTTCTTATGCCTAAATAAATTACTACTTTTCATGAAACTGGAGAAAGTATATTTGAGGCTGGTATTCTCACCCATCTATCAGAAATTCACACTGCTTGCCATTTTTTCCATAGCACAAATGTCATTTGTTAATTAATTTAGGGTTCATAATACCTGGAAAGCACTATTAGCATCCCTAGAGAGTCATGTCCTTCACTTAGCATTAGGTGCCTATGTCCATTTAACAATTGTCCTCTCCCCACAGGTTGCCTGATTACACCAGGTTTTTACATGACGGGCCTGAACAGACCCTCAATAAGCTCTGTGACCTGAGACATGGAGGAGAAGATTTCTGCAATACTTTAAAAAGACACATAAGAGAGTCAGGTACTGCAACTGCTTTAAAACTGTCAAGAACTCTGATATTAAACTTTATCCTGAGGTTGATACAGCTTCTTTGTAAAGTCCAGTTCTGATACTGATCACAGTTAATTTAGTTACTTAAGCTTTTGCCTGCCTTTCTGTTCTGTCTGGAATGGCTGGTACACCTGAGTACTTGTTGCACAGGGGATTTTGATTTCTGCCACCTACAGAAATAAATACAGTCTATATCAACTGAGAAATAAAATCTCCCTTCACTAAAAAATTAGGCTAATTAAAGCAGATGTCAGTAAATAATTGCAATAATGTCTCAAAATCTCCTATCAGGTGGTAACTTATATTGAAATTTGCTTGTAAGATTGTTGCAGTCCTCATTCAGATGTTACAAATAGAAAATGTCTTCAATGGCATGAGTAGCATTTGGAGTCACCCTAATACAGATGTTACTGCTGAACTCCTAATTCAATTGTGAATCTTGAAAAATGTTAACCTGTTCACCGACAAAAATACCTCAAATAGAACCAAAGCTATTTGAATTTGTCATATGCTCTAAGACAGATATTTTAAGGTTCTTTAATCTTACTATTTGATATGTGTATGAAAAAGTAGGATAGTGTAGAAAAGGGAAAACAAATTTAAATGTCAGCTTTCTGTTGTAGTGCGGGGAATCCTTACAACAATATATAAGACAGCGATGGACTCGGAAGGAAGGATGAAGCGATATGTTGTAGATGTTCAGGGATTATTTTATTCCTCCAGCTGCATGGCTGGAGTTCCCAAACAGACTCTCCTGGGACCCTGCTCTCTCCTCCACCCCCAGGCACCCAAACCACCCAATCAGGAACAGGTATGGGGCACACGGGACATGGGAGCAGGGACAGGGACAGACCCGTACCCTGCAGGGTCCCTCCCCCGGGATTTCAGGGGAAGGCACCTCCACAGTTTACATCAATTGCATTGTTACTTTTAATATTATTTTTTAAATGTCAGTTCTATAGTTATGAGTTGGGTAATTTGGGGATTTGTTTAGTCATAAATAGGTATGCTTACCCAGAGTCACACACAAAAAACAAGAAATAGAAATAATTTCATAAAATCCTAAATAGAAATTATACAAATTTAGTATGTGTTAAATATATTTATAAACTGATATTTCTTCATTTGGGATTGAAGGGTTGTTTGTTGAGGAGTCACTACAAGAAAAATCTTGAAAAGTAGTGGTTGATTTCAGCTTTTTCTAGCTGGGAAAAATTCAGTGTGCTTATCTGATTTATGCTTGAATGGACAAAGAACTTATTCTGATTCTTCTGTTTGCATGAACACTGAGTTGCAGCTAGATTATTTAAATTTATCTTATTTTGTAGATTTACTTATAATACTTTTCATAAATTGTCATTTTTTGCATTCAGATATTATAAACTGTGGAATTCTGTTTCACAGCAGAACACTGTGGATTTTTCTGAAGCGTATTTTACAGAAGGTCCAGGTATCTTTATTTAGGAAGTTGCTTGTCAGTCCATTGGATTAAAAGGTTCCTAGTTATAATGAATTTCCCTTAGCAATTGGAATTAAGATGTAAAGATATTCTTTACAGCATGTGAACATTACTAGAAACCTAGAACGCTGAGCATTTTCAGATTCAGGTCTGTAATGAGATTTTTTTAACAAACTAACTTCATTAGAGACAAAGGTTATAGACTTTTTCTGGCATCAGTTGTCATATTATTTTTACAAAAGTTAGTCTTCTGGTTAAGTTTAGCTCCCTTTTGTATGTCTAATACCATCCCTGCCTGGCTCCGTGGGCCCCGCGTGCCCCCACAGACACACGGGTGGGTTCAGTGTTATGGGCGGCAGCAAAGAGTCGAAAACGGCCTTTGGCGCGTTCCGGCAGGAGCATTGATTGCTTCGGCACTGTCCAAGGGGGCAGAGGCAAACACCAACAGGATCCCTACACCCACAGTTTTAGCTGGGGGCTGGGGAAAGGCAGGACTAGGGAACAGGGACCAATGGGGAAGCTCTGGGGGAGTGATGAGGGGTGGAGGCCAACAGCTGAGGGGGCAACCCAAACTGGGGTAGATCAACATGGCAGAACAAGCATCCCAGGAGAAGCTTTTCTGGCCACCCTAACATGAAGTGGTTTTGTGGTACTAGGGACTTGTCTTACTGAAAACTCTCTGTCCCTTGTAAGGTTTGTTCACCAGCCACCACATACGTCTGATTTGGAAGGCTCTAATCAGGCAACTTTCCACTACCATAAGTAAAATGCAAAAGTAAGCTTTCAGACTTTTTTTCCTGCTCTGAATTTATAAAGGAACAAATAGATTTTTATTGTTTCAATGAAATCCTCGATTTGTTGAAAAAAGAATATTATTAGAATTTTATTAGCAGGTAATGGTCTCAATTCAAAATTAACAGCCAAAATGCCACCTGCCCCTTACATTATATTTAGGTTTATCTATCTGCATTGCAATACAGTTGTTGCTTTGTTTTATACATTATAGGTGGAATTGGGAATTAAAATACCTGCACCAGATGAAGTAGATTAATCATACTTGTCTATCTCTTCAGGATCTGAAGACTTGATGAGGAGAAAGCAGCTACAGGACCTGAGAGACAGATGTTGCTCTTTTCTTGTGTGGTGAGGGCTGAAGACAAAGCCTTCTGATATCAGTGGATTTTTTGTTAAATCAGAGGTTTGCAATGAGGTTTTAATAGTGGTATTTTTTAAGGCTAGAGTGTTGATGTGCTGCTAAAGCTGAACATAAGTGGTTTCTCAGGATGTAGTTATATGATTTCTTTCTTGAACTTAAGTTTTAAAAGAGTAGAGTGAATATTAAAAAAATAGCCTTTCACTTCTTGAATTTATAGTGTGTTTCATCTCTGTATATTTTTTCTAACTTTCCTATTTGTTTTCTGTCTTCCAAGATTTCTATAAAAGCTAGATTTCTAAAATTGTGAGATAAATAGATAAATATCCAACTACTGCAAATTCAATCAGAGATTTGAAAATCCACCAAAGCTTTTTCTTGTCTTATATGTCAGCATCTGTAACGAAAGCTTCCCTAAATATTGTCTATGTAGTATTCATTGCAATGGTATCCCTGCTGTCTGATGACATATACAAAGGAAAAGAAATCCAAGACACTTGAAGTAAAGAACCCATTATCTGTGCATTAACACTTATGATAGGTACTAGAGTTATCTTCATTTAGCAAGGTCAATAAAATTCAAATTAGATTAGTACAGTGTATGTGTAAATAGTGCTTTATTGCTTAGGGAGTTCAGTCCTTTACTGTCTCCACAAGCTGAGCATGTGCTAAAGGGCTGCCCACCATCTCAGACACAAACACCTATCTTTACTGAAATTTGTGAATACTGGGGAGAGGTAACTGTGAAATTCACAAACTGGCCCAACAGTTCTATACACAGGCACATCTTTGTTGTGGTTGTGCTCCAAAACGAGTCTTCCCTTCTGCATATTCTGCACAAAAGAAAGAAAATCCATCTAGTAAGGATGACTTGAGAGAACAATTAGTTTTGCATCGAGATATTCATCAGGTTGAGATTAAGAATACTAAGTATAAAGGGAGACAAGTGGATAGCTTTCCAAATCTATAATTTTCCTTCCATCTTCAGCAGGGTATAAGTCCCTGTAAATAATTCACAAAGAGGAATGCTGCCCGACATAAAAGCAGAGCACATCAGCAGAAATTTTGGAACATGCTTTTACTATGCATCTCATCAAAAACTCTCCTAAATAATGGGATGTGATAGTTTTCTTCATAGCATTCTTGTCTTCATAACCACTCATAGAGACAGGTAATTTTATATGTGTTACTTCAATGTCTGATGGAAAAATGCCAGAGAAAACCCCTGTTTCAAATCCCAAGGTGAATTTTCAATATTGACATTAGAAAAAAATGTGGTATGATACTGACAAGGCTCAGTTAAAACAGCAATCAATATTGCCCTTCATAATGCAAATGTGAATGCATAAAAAGTGGGACACTGATGATGGTAAATAAAGAACTAGCAGAGGAACTCCTGTATTCCTATGACTAGGATTTTAATTGTCTGCTACTTTGTTTTCTCTGGGGAATACATACACAGTAAAAAACAAGCAACCCCCCCTGCACTTTGCATTAGAAGGTTTAGAGTTATCAAGGACATTAGAAATAGAGTTTGCAGTTTGCATTCAAAAAGAAATGAGCATAGAATACAAACAGTTGAATGGTACAACTTATCCAAAGAGACATCTGCTTCTAGCAGGACACAGAAACTTGACAAAGGTCTTCTGATAAGAGAGGGAGGTTCCAGCTTGTGAGTTCTTATATTGTGGTTCCCAGAACTATTTATTGTAGGTCTGGCTTTAAATTTTTCTCCTCATTAAAATGATAATGGTGACTAGCACAATTCTTTTGTAAAACTTTGGTTAATTAAAGTTTGAACATATAGGAAGTCAAACCTCCCACAGAAAAAGAATATTGTTTAGGCATCTATCCCTCCTGGATATGTACAGCAGTGCTTTGCTGTATCTGATGTCAAAATGGAAACACCTGATCAGGAGGAAGGATGTTTCTAAAATAAATATCTCACATTTACAACTCAGTCTTGGTTCCCAGCATGGTATTGGCAAGCAAACGTTTGATATTATTAACACCTATTTGTTCTATTTTGCTTATCAGACAGCTATGTTCAGAAAGTTTTGTATGTAAACCCTGAAAAATGTTTTCTGTGTGGATTACATAAATATACCTGGTGCTTCCTCCTGCATCCTCCTCCTCTGTCAAGGCATGGGGATGACTGGGAGTTCATTAGAGGCAGCCAACATGGCTTCACCAAGGGCAAAACCCAAAGAGTTGCCATCAACAGATCAGTGTCCAAATGGTGATCAGTAACAAGGGTCTCTCAAGGGTCCATATTTGGTGCTCAATAACTTTACTAATGACACAGACAGTAGGATTGGATGCATCCTCAGGAAGTTTTCTGAATGGTACAGTTTCCTTTGCTGGAGAGAGGGGATACAACATGCACTTCCAGCCCAGAAAGCCAGCTAGATCCTGGGCAATTCTGCTCCTCTGCTCTGTTCTCCTGAGATCCCATCTGGAGTACTATGTCCAGCTCTGGGGTCCTCAGCACAAGAAAGATATGGACCTGTTACAGCAGGCCACAAAAATGATCAGAGGGCTGGAGAACCTGCTTATAAAGACAGTCAGAGAGAGTTGGGGTTGTCCAGCCCAGAGAACAGAAGGCTCCAGGGAGAGCATCTAGCAGCCTTTTAGTTTATAGATGTGGCTTAAAATAAAGATGGAGGGAGACTTTTTACTGAAGCCTGTAGTGACAGAACGAGGAGGAACATTTTTTTAACTGAAAGCAGGTAGATTTAGGTTAGATACAAGCAAGATATTTTTTTACAACGCTGGTGGTGAGACACGGAAATAGATTGCCCAGAGAAGCTGTGGATGCCCCATCACTGGAAGGGTTCAAGGCCAGATTGGATGGGCTTGGAGCAACCTGCTCTAGTGAAGGTGCTCCTGCCCATATCAGGGCAGTTGGAACTAGATGATCTTTGAAGGTCCCCTCCAATCTAAACCATTCTATGATTCTGTGAAAACAGACATATTTCCAATCCTGAAACAAACCAACTTACATAGAAGAGATATGCCAGTTTGCCTGAAGTGATGGTCTGGACTGGTGAACATTTCTTGGCTTCTGAGCATTTCTTTGTCTAGGCAAAACTAATTAAACAACTTTAAGAAGATTGAAACAAGTAGTATAAAATTGAATAAGTCTTGGGAAAAACTGACTTTATTTATTTACCTTCCTTATAAGACGAAGAGAACAATAAATCTATTGAGAAGTTGTTTGTTGTTCAGGTTCTCATCTTATCAAGTACAGGATCTTGGTTCTGTTATCTTTCCTCCTCCTTGGTTCTGTTATCTTTCATCCTCACTACTCTTGTTTTTTTTCCAATTGTTATATCCTTTCTCAAGTCAGTTGTAACCTCCCCAGGGCAGGGACTATGGCTTCCTATGTGTCATCTCAGTGATGCTCACAGTAGGGCACTAAGTCTGACTATTACTTTTGGCCACTGCTGCAATATGAAGAGCAGCCCTGAATATAGAATGCTGCATTGAACAAATGCGACATTAAGAACATGTGGAAACCCTCATGCAGCTGTGCATGTTATTGAACAGAGCTGACACTCAGCAACTCTGACTCAAATAAAACACCCATGGTGGTTTTCCCTTTGGTCTAAATTTCATCATAATATTTTGTCTTACATACCAATATTATGAACTCTTTTACTATTCTGCTTTATAGTAGATCCTTTTTAAAATACCTACCTAATCAAATACCTGTTTTCATTTGTGGAGGGCTGTGAGCCCTTGGCACAAGAGCCCTCTGCACTCCTTTGGAGGAGAGTGGCCTGAGGGCAAAAAAGACTTTCCCCAGACATGGGTCATGGTGACAAAAGGAACCACCCCCAGCATGCCTTGTATTTATATGGTAATAGCCGGTATCCAGTTGGCCAATCGGTCTCTACCCCACCCCCTGCCTTTCCCATAGAAAGCCCCTCTTTCTGCCCCTGACCAGGGAGTTTTTTCCTGGCCTTCCCTTCTGTGGGGCTGCTGGACAATAAAAGCTACCTCTGTGGAATTGCCATTGAGGCTCCCATCTCTCTTGTCCCCGAGTCTGCCTTGGGTGATTTTACAAAGAGCTGAATCACACGAGCTGGTACCACTTGTAGCTGAGAAGTTGCTGCACTTGCTGGAATCACCTGCTGCCCAGGGAGGCCCTGCCACCGCCCCTGGAAGAGTTTTTCTTCGTAGGACATGCTCTCTAGGAGGGTTGCAGCACACTGGTGCTGACCAGCATTGGACCCACTGCGATATTCGTCCACATGCAATTATCAGATTTCACTTTTGATACTCTCAGTGACTGGAGAAATTACTTGAAATAAAACATTACTTCATGCAGTTAACTTGAAAGGAATTTTTATAAAAATATGTTGAAGGTATATTAGGGCAATTACTGTAATATTTGCTTTACCAACTAAGAGTAGAAGAAAAGTGTATACTTAGAAAGAACTTGTCTGACTTTAATGAGCTGAAATATACTTGATGTTAAATAATTTTTTCCCTCACAGAGAACAGACCCAAGAAGCTCCTAACAGAAGACCATTCTTTGTGGGCAACCTCAGAACCTGTCACGGTAGGCCAACCTGATTTCACTAGGTTTATTCTGAGTTGAAGCCTCACACAGTAATTGATTTAAACTGATCTTACTTGTGTCATTCCAAAGCATTCAAGATTATCTCAACATTCGATGTCATGTAGTCAAGCAGAAACTTCTGTGAATAGAGGTACTTTTTTCATAAGTATGTACATTCAGCTCTACACTGTAGTGACAGGTGGCTCCTGGCTTCCCCATCCCTCCAGCTGACTTGTCTCCCTGTGTTATGTCGGAGTGGTATGATAGCCTCAGGTGAGGCACTGGGTGGGCACTGCTAATGGGGCCCACAAAAGGACAGGCAACGGGCTGAGGGAGTGCACAGACAACAGCCTTGACTCTGGTGCAACACTGACTTCTCTGTAGCATGGAAAGCACTGGGGAAAGGCTGTGGTTTCACACAGTGGCTGGGCTTGTATGAGTTATCTGTGTGGTGACACTGGAGCATGATGTGAGGACATGAGACAGGGAAAGCCAGGAACATTTAAACCCCTTACTTATCCTCCCCCATATATTCACAGTTAGACTCATGGTGCTTTTTTTTTGGTCTAATTTTACCATGGTAATTTCCTTCTGTACTTGCTCTTGTTAAACAACACTTTCTGTATGTATCTATCTATATAACATTGTCTGTAGGTACAAGTACAATTTCCCTGCATTGCTTGAACAAAATCAAATTCCTGGACCTACACAGACCATCAAAAAAACTCACATGTAACACTAACCTTTGGAAGATTTAATATTTTTGATCAATTCCCTCCTTTGTTATGGGGAACTCAGGAGGGGAGCAACTGTTCTACTACGTGTTACCAGTCGTAGTATGACAGACTACACCTTCCAGCACAACAGTCTGAAAGGGCTGTAGGGAGGTGTGCTTGCTCTGAGGTTTTCTGTTTTCCCAAGTGGAAGTTTCTGTGCCTGCTTCAGTGAAGTCGTTATTCAGGAAGCCAGAAAGAGTTTTTCCAGAGTCACGAGGAATCAATAATGAATACAAAAATCTTGACTTAGTGGCATTGTTTTACTCACTGTCTCACCTCTTGAGGAATGAAGAGCAGAGACTACAGAAACTGCTATAGGGCTGCTGTAGAAATCCTATCAGCAGAAGAGACCGTGTAGAAAGACAGAATCTGATTAAGCATTGGCAAGTGTGAGAAGCAAAGATGTGTCTTGAGGAGAATGAAGTTTACTGAATGGTTCCAGAAGCAGATGTTTCCCCCACAGACATGAAAGGAATATGGTATGTCTGGATTCCCTTTAAAAGTTTTGTGGATAATACTGAGTTCTACTGAACAACGCTCATGAAAATTAATTGAGTTACACCACAGTGAGACTTTGCAGATGAGAGTAGAGCATTTAACATGTTTTTATGTGTCCTGTGATGGACTTTTTAAAGAATGTGTTGTATTTTTCCACATTTATTTCAGAGAATCATAACATCACAGAATATGCTGAGTTGGAAGGAACCCAACAGGATCATCAAGTCTACCTCCTGGCTCTGCACAGGACACTCCAAGAGTCACACCATGTGCCTGACAGTATTGACCAAATGTTTCTTGAGCTCTGTCAGGCTGGTGCTGTGACCACTTCCCTGGGGAGCCTTTTGCAATGCCCAGCCACTCTCGGGGTGAAGAACCTTTTCCTGATATCCAGCGTAAACCTTCCCTGACACAAGTTCAGGCCATTCCCTTGGGTCCTGTCACTGTCACCACAGAGAAGAGATCAGTGTCTGCCTCTCTTCCTTCCCCTCACAAGGAAGATGCAGAACTGCAGTCTCCTCTTCTCCAGGCTGAACAGACCAAGCGACCTCAGCTGCTCCTCATAGAGCTTCTCCTCAAGGCCCTCCACCACCCTCATGCCCTTTTTTGGACACTCTCTAACACCTCAAAGCTGTTCTTATATTGTGGTGCCCAGAACTATTTATTGTAGGTCTGGCTTTAGAATTTTCTCCTCATTAAAATGATAATGGTTACTAGCACAATTCTGTTGTAAAACCTTGGTTAATTAAAGTTTGGACATATAGGAAGTCAAACCAGAGTACAATCTAAATGTCCTGAGTTAAGAAGGGCAAGGTACTGTGTTTCTCAAACTTCTACTTGCCTTTCCATTATTACTGCACTGTCCTTGCAAGTTAGTATTTGCCGAAGACCAAAAAACAGCAAGAAGCAACTTTGGTTTGCAGAACGTCATGAAAAATTCAAAAGCATATTACAGATATCTCTCCCATGACTGATCTTTGCACTACACTGAGGAAGAGCATGTTAACTCTGTTGAAGTAGTGTAAATGAGCAGTGTTGATAGAAAGAAAACAAAACATTCTTTCAAAGAAATCCCTGGGGACATCTGTAAGTAAGATTATATGTGCTAGAACTTGGATTTACAGAATTTTAAAGCCAAGAAGGACCTGTACAGTCTGATGTTATGCATAACATAGGCAATGGAATTTCACCCAGTAATTTCTGCATAAAGATCATAATTAGTCTCTGAGCTAAGATATCTTTTTTAGAAAGACAGTCTTGGATTAAAGAGGTCAAATGATAGAGAGCACACCACATCCCAAAGACAGCTGATGCAATACTTTTTTCCCTTCCCTACAAAACAAACAAAACAAAACAAAAAAATGACAAAATTGTGCCTTGTTTATAATTTGAACATCTCCACTGAAGTTGTCATTTAGGACAGCACCTGTACTAAGAAAACATCTGTTAACACAAGCATGAATGAAAATGTTTTAAGCATGAAAAGTATTGACTAGAAAACTAAGAGAAAGCAAAGTTTTGTTTACTGTTCTTGTTCACTCATCTTTATAAGTTCCCTCACTTTTCCCTCCTGGATGTTTGCTTCAGGAGGGAGGATTAGAGTTGTGCTGAAGTGCTGCAGCAGCTTTGAAACACCTTCTGAAATAACCCCTGCTATCATCTAGTCTTTGGAGTGACTGTCCTTCCCTGGGTTTCTGACTGAGAAAGGGGCAAGTTGCTGTGAAGGAGCAGTTTTGGATGCAGCCTCTGTTGTGCTGAAAATGTACTTCTCTAACTTTGCATTCTTCCTGAAAAATGATGGAGTGCTACGGGGCTGAGAAAACTACTAGTAAGGGTCAGCAGGGAGGAAGAGATTCACTTATGCCCTGGAAGCATTTTGGGAAGTTTTTGTGTCCAGGCACCTGAACACAGTCTGATGTCTTTTTCCCAAAGAGTCGTCAAACACATTAATTAGGACAAATTGCTAAGTCTTCTCTTTTGTTACATGGTTTTTGCTTGCTGAACACTGGGATCAGAATGATTACTGCATCGCTTGAAAAATTCAAATTCCTTCACCATTCAAAATTCATATTCAGAACACATGATCATAGTTAGTGTTTATAAAACTACATTTAAGAGCCACATTGTAGTCAAAAGGCATACTGGGTGGAGAGACTTCTTAAAAAAAGCCTGGTACTGAGGAACCACAGGGCTCCACATATTTAGTCTTACATCCTGATTTGCAGCTTTTGCCCAGGTTTAAAAGATATCAGGTAAACTATATCCCATACCTGCAGAAACTGGCCAGGCTCCTTTCTCTGGTGTCAAAAGATAGCAAACAGGTCTGAAACAAGGGAGAGATTTCTACTGCAGTTAGTGTGGCCCAGGCAGTCCTGTCTTGCCTGTCCAGTCCCACTGAGTCCTGTGCACCCAGGACTATCTGCTGCATCTCCACCTCTATGTGATGAAACCCCTACAGAAGAGTACTTCTCCCAAAAAGCCTGAAAAAAAAAAAAAAAAAAAAGATTACTGGTACATTCTTTCCTGTTCTTTTGAATCACTGGTGGCTGTGTAGCATCGAGAGAGCATCTCTTATCTCTAGGTTTTAAACTACCATTGAGACAAATTTGCCTTCATTTTTATTTTTCTCCCTGTGTCAGCACCCCAATTGTAAAAGTAATTCTCTCATAAACAATAAATTTTGTCCTCTTGAAGAATATAAGATTTAATTCAGTAATTTTCTGTGACCAAAAAAATGGTCATGTTGTTATTCATATCCCATACAATCATGTTTTATAGACAGGTATTTAAAATGTCAGGATGTTCCAAGCAGTGAGCAAACTGTGCAGGTTAAGAGTGAGAAAACAATATCCTGGAGAAGCATGAACCCAACTCATCTGAACCCATAAAAAACTAAGCACTGAGGTTAAACCATAAAATGTGGTGGGCAGTTTCTCACTGCAGTAAACCACCAGACTATTAGGTATGCAGTCAATATGTGTTTGTTTGCTCCCGTGGATACTGAAAGTATTCTGAATTCCTCAGGACTTTAAATATTATGTTATAAAATATTAAACCAATACCTTTAGGACAAAACTAGAATCCAACACATGCCACCTAAATTACTAAGGTTGAAAAATAAAAAATCAGGACTCGAGTTTCTGAAGGATTTTTTTTTTTGGTGGAACATATTTCCACTTCAGCTATAAAAAAACCCCAGTTTAAACCTCTGCACTTGTTTATACCTGAGAATAATGGTGTACCTTATTCATTTGCTTTTGGAGAGGGTTATTTTTGTTTCTGCTGAAGCAACTTTTTTTTTTTTTTTTATTACAGCATCTTTGAAGTTAACAGTTACCCTGTCTTCTTAAAGGGAGTATCCTTCTCAAAGAAAACTAAGAAAATTATATGCCTCAATCCAGCAGGACAATTTATTGTTGTTTATGTCTGCAGTGGACTTAACAACAACACACAGAGCATCAAGCATTTTTTTTCTGGGGAAACCAGCAAATGCTGTCCTCCTTTTGTTAATGAACACACAGATTTTTCAGAGTTCACCAGAAGTTAAACCTCCTGAAAGAGATGAAAATAGGTTTCTTAAAACGAGTATATGCTGGGAAAGAAGCAACTCAAGAATGCATTCATGTGAAGAATGTTGTGAAAGCAATTTCTTAGCAAAGATCTTTTTCAGAGGGCTTTCCACTTCTAAATGCTGATTGTTGGGGTGGAGTTTTTTTGTTGTTTTCTAATGCAAATTTATGTGGCATTAATTATGGGAATTTTTCCAGTTAAACACATTCTTCCATTTAGCGAAAGAGGAAATTCTCAGCACCAATTCTGAACTGTTTTTTTGTTTTAGCAAGATGGATGAGGAAACCTTTGGTTTGTTTTGAGACACCCTTAGGCCTATGGGGTGCAATGTGGTAATATTTAACCCCAGAACTGCAGCTTCTTCAGAACAAGTGATAGTGCAAATAAATATTTATCCCCTGGTAAAAAAGAAAAAAATGGCATACCACTCAGTAACTTGGGCATTTCTAGCTGTCAGCAATATTCTGTGTGCTTATTGCCCTCTCCTGGTTTCCCCTGGTAATTTTTCAGGTTTAATATATCTAAAATGGAACATTAAGCACACCCTGGACAGGTTTTTTGCCTATGCCAGTTGAATATATCACTCATGAACACAATTTTTCAGGTAGCAGAAGCGACTCCTCATCAGTGTGCAGGTATCAGCCTAAGAGGTTTCACTGGAGTCACACCTGTGAGCTCTTTGCTCCCTGTGCTGCTGCTGCACCTGTCTGCAATGCCTCCTTACGGCCATGCACAGAATTCTTGAACCTTTTCTAAAAAAACCTTCTGGTAACATCCTGCCTTAAATACTTGCAACAAAAGGAAGCTCTTGTGAGATAATAGATCATTACAGGTAGGGATTCCTCAGAGGGCAGAGGTGTGTGTTTCTTCATGAAATACATGAAGCCCAATTTCAGCAGCTTGCTCAAGTCAGAGCCCAGGCAGATTGTGAGTATCTCCAGGGATGAAGATCCCACTTGTTTTCTGGGTCTGTTCAAGTGTTCCACAACCCTTGTAGTAGATAATTTTTCTCAATATTAAGTTTCCTAAGTTTTAATTTGATGAAGTTGCTCTTTAGAATAGGACCTTCCATTTCATAGAGGAGAAAGCTGATGTTTGCAGAGGAACAAAAGACATTAGAAGTCATGATTGGTGCAGAGAAGGGGAATAGGGAAATATTATTTTAGTACTCAAAAATATGACCATTGCCAAGTTTGCACTAAATTTTTTTTTTTCACTAGCATATAATTACCTTGTGAATTTACTACCTCTGAGTATGTAGAGGGCATAACGCTATCCTATTTATACACATATTTCTTTTGTGTGCGTGTATTTCACACATGCGTGTATGTATATATAAAATGTAGAGTACATTTCATTTAGAAAGTTATTCTCTGACCTGTTCTCCTGTTTCTGTGAAATGAGAATGCTGAAGTAGTAAAAGAGACTTTGAAGGTTCACACTTGAGGGAAGACTCTCCCAGACACAGAAGTGTGACAGTGAGCAAGCCAAGTGTCTTGCAAGGGCAGCTTCATAAGGGTCACATCAGCAAGCCCAGGGATGTAACTGAGACATAGCAGTGAGTCATTCCAGATTTTCCTCCTTTGAATGACAAGACCCTGTGTTTTGTAATGCAAAATCAGCATTTTAAATTTATCAAATCCCCAGTCATTTGCTCTGTTAGAAAACCTGCATGAAGATTGAATCTACAATTATTTAAGCAGTTTTGGATCTCACAAATTTTTACACTCTCACAAACATGCAGATGCAGTGCTGTTGTGAAAGCCAAAATATTGGGACATTCTTGAAACTTCACTTTTCTTTTAGCTATGTTATTTATTAATATACATTTGAGGATAATTCCATTCAGATCCCAAACTTTCCAGGAAGTATGTTGGTGGTTCCAAGACCTCCCAGGAGAAAGAGAAGTCTTTAACTTCTGATGGGATGTGACTTTAAACTGGCTGTTTAGACTAAAGAATTTGTCTAAAATAACTTCATAGTGCTCCCAAAATAATCTGTCTGCCAGATTTAACAGACTTTCTGGTAGGTTTTAGTGGAAATGTCCACATCCTGGAATCTGGCTTTTATATAACATGGTAACACTAAAAGGGGTTAGAGCTCTGGGTTGTCCTACAGCTAAAGATGTACAGTGACTATTAGCATACTAACCACAAGGCATCATAACCTAAGTTGTTCTAGGTAGATCCATAGCCAGAGTACAAAAGAGGCTGTATCATGTGCCACGTAGAGGGAGTGGTTATCTAAGGCACATCAGTGTCTTTGAATTCAAGGTGAGAGAGTCTTGTAGTTTAAATTGAAAATAAAGAGCTATTCCAGAAATGGTTACATGCAGATTGTTATGTGTCTACACACTTCAGAACAATCCAAATCCATGACAAACTACATGACTCTGAAGGAGACTTAATGCACAAAATGGTTAGAAAGGTATGTGTTACTTTGCCTTTCCTTCAGTAATCTTCATGTTTGTCCAGGAGTACACCCAGCACCAGATCCTCTTAAACACCTCCAGGAAAGGCGACTCCACCACCTCCCTGGGCAACCTGTTCCAGTGCCTGACCCCCTTAACAGGGAAAGATTTTTTTCTGATATATAATGTGAATCTTCCTTGTCTCAGTTGAAGGCCATTTCTTCTGGTCCTCTCACTGCAGGCATACCACAAGAGACTGATCCCCACCTCACAACAACATCCTTCCAGGAGGCACAGCAGGTCACTTACCACTTCCTCCTGGATTGTGGAGGCTTTCCTGACCTCCCCATCATCAATTTCCATCTCAGGGAGCTGTGTATCTTGAGGACAACTGGTTTTGATATTAAAGACTGAGGCAAAGAAGGCATTAAGCACCTTTGCCTTTACCTCATCTCCTGTCACTATAGTACTCTGCTCAAAAAATGCTCATGCTCAACAAATTATGGAGACTCTCCTCGAGCCTCCTTTTCCACTAATGTATTTATATAAACTTTTTTGTTATGTTTAACTATAGCTGCCAAACCAAATTCTAGTTGAGTTTTGGCCCTCCTAATCTTCTCCTTATCTGACCTTAGGTCATCCTTATAGTTCTCCCAAGCTACCTGACCCCCCTTTCAGACATAGCAGATTCTCTTTTTCCCCTAAGTGCTAGCCTAACTTCTCTGTTTAACCAAGCTGGTGTTTTTCTCCCCACAACTTGTCTTTCTACACATTTGGACAGCCTGCTTCTGAGTATTTAAGAGTTACTTTTTAAAGCACACCCAGTCTTCCTGGACTCCTTCATCCTTCAGGAATGATTTTTGCTACTCTCCTCATAGCTCCAGGGCCACATGTGTGTGTAAGATCAACTAATTTGATTTTTCAAATTGTAGCACCAAATTAATACTCAGGCAGAGATTTTCAATATACTTCTAAAATATATTTTAAACAGAATTTTGTACCCTAGGCTCATTTCTAACTGACATTATTTATTTAACTAGGAACAGAAATCCCATTTGATGTTGAAGAGTGCAAATACTATGTTTTAAGTGTATTTAAGAAATCATAAATGCAAAGCAATTTTAAACAGAGAGCTGAAGATTAGCTAAAACAGTACAAGAGAATAGGTGCAAAGCAGTATCTTAAATGTAGTGCAGAAGAAGGTGGACAGCATATGGTCAGCTCTCGCTGACTCTGTGGACGTATACTGCTAGAAAATACTGCACTAAATGGTGATAATAGCTCCGTGGGTGACAGCCTTCTTTTAGACAAACTAACCCTGCTGCCCAGCACAAAGGTAGGAAGTGCTGTGTTGTTTAAGGTACAGCATGTTACTTGAGTTGGGGGGGAATTAGTTTAAATAACTTACAACCATTATATGTCTATAAGTGTTCAAGAAAGAAAGGCTGTTAGCCTTGGCATAAGAGCCAAGTGGTAATGTGAATGAGTAACTACACCCACATAAATTCCCCTTTATACTTGCATCATACTCAGTGATGCAAAAACTATTTATAACTTATTTTCACATCAAAATAACATGTATGTAATAGCAAATTACTTACCATGTATAAGCAGACAAATAGAAATTTGCAAGGCTGATAGTATTTATATTTATGCTAGTAGTATTTCTATTTCACTTAGTCTTCACCTATAAAACTTATTTAATTAAAATGAATGGGTTAGCAGAAGAGTGTCTTTAAGTCTCAAACAATTACATCTTGAAATGTCTTCAGTACAACTATATAGTTGAAATCAGACAAAAGTCTATATAAAGCTTTAATTACACTTGTAAATGGTACCAAGATTTTTTAGGAGCTCCATTCAATCTGAAGGTCTGTGATTTCTCATCAAGATGATTCTATGTTCTTGGCTCAGTTGTGGTTATCCAAAATACAAATTTGTTCTGAACTGTTCATCTTTTTGGGGGCATAAGGTATTGCATATTTTATTTTTTCCATCAACTCTTTTTCCTCTGGCTACTCTTTGCAATAGCACACTCCGAGTGGGCATCTCTGTTAAGCCATTCTTTCAGCCTCTATCAACTTTGTGCCAGCTTAATGGACACGGTTCTTCCATGGTTCTGTACTTCTGTGATTCCCACAATTTGCCAATGAGGGAAGCCACAGCTGGTGGCTCTGCCACTCCAGACTTTTAGTCAGTAAAAACCATTTCCAAAATACAAACAAAAGCGCTAGTTACTTTAGTTGACTGCCTAACTTAACAGAAAGAGAATATTATTCCCAACTATCATTGCAGTTTAGAGTCAAAGTAAAACTGAACTATTACTTGTGGAGCAAAGCACACCTGTTTCAGCTAGATGCACAAGGATGAGTCGTTAGATCCACATGGATGAGATGGGGAAATTCTCCAGCAAGCAATATGAAGCAGGAAATGTTGGAGCACAGTCTTGTCCATAGCTGTCACTCTTAACCCATTTTAGGATAGGACATGATGCTGTATGTGTATGGCTAAGTTTCACTTCTTTCCTTGCATAAGGGAAAAACACCAGACCAAACCAGGAAAACCAGAAAAAATGAAATGCTCAGCTTTTATTAAAGCAAGTAAATAAACCATCATTACATCTCCAAAGCAAGTGAATAAATCATAGTTTGTCACAGCCTCTTGCTAGAGGAGGATTTACAGGTTATGGCCTAGACAAAAGGTCTATGTGGCGGGTGAATGAAACAAGGCGGGGGGTGGCAATAGTTCCTTTTAAAACTGGAAGCCTGGCATAAGTGGGTTCCCCCAGGGATCAATACTGGGCCCAATGCTCTGTTTAACAGCTCTGTAAAATCATCCCAAGACAGTAAGTCACCCAGAAAATGGGATAAGGTGTACCTCGATAACGTTTGCTGATGATTCTAAACTGAGTAAGGATGTGGACACTTTGGAAGAAAGAGCTACCCCTCAGGAATCATAAAATCATAGAACATGCTGAGTTGGAAGGAACCCATCAGGATCACTAAAGCCCAACTCCTGGCCCTGCACAGGATGCCCCAACAGTCACACCATGTGCCTGAGAGAGCTGTCCAAACATCTCTTGAGCTCTGTCAGGCTGGTGCTGTGACCACTTCCCTGGGGAGCCTGTTCAGTGCCCAAACATGCTCTGGGTGAAGAACCTTTTCCTGATATTCAATCTAAACCTCCTTGACACACGTTCAGGCCATTCCCTCGGGTCCTATCACTGGTCACCACAGAGAAGAGATCAGTGCCTGCCCCTCCTCTTCCCCTCCCCAGGAAGCTGTAACTGCAGTGAGGTCTCCCCTCAGTCTCCTCCAGGCTGAACAGACCAAGTGCCCTCAGCCACTCCTCACACGGCTTCCCCTCAGGGCCCTTCCCCATCCCTGTGCCCTCCTTTGGACACTCTCTAACAGCTCAATGGCTTTTCTGTGTTGTGGTGCCCGAAACTGCACACAGCACTCCAGATCTGCACAGGCTGGAAGAGTGGGGTAACAAGAACCTTATGGAGTTCAACAGAGACAAGTGTAAGGTTTGGCACATGGGAAAACACAATCCATGTGTCCAGCAGGGGCTGGCATCTACCTGGCTAAGGAAAAACTCTGTGGAAAGGGACCTGGATGTCCTTGGACAGGCTTGGTGAACAGTCCTGCTATGGCAGAGAAAGCCAGGGAGATGCCAGGCTGCATCAATAAGGACATCACCAGCAGAGATAGAGGAGTCATTACCTTACTCTGCTTAGCATTTGTAAGGCTACACCTGGAACACTGTGCTCAGTTTTGGCCCCTGCCATACAAAGCAAAAGACATGGATAGGCTGGAGAGAGTCAAGAGAAGGGACACAAAGAACCAGGAAGCCTGCCAGATGGGAAAAGACTTAGGGAAAACCTAATCACTGTGTTCCAATATTTAAAGAGTGGCTACAAAGAAAATTGAGACTCCCCTTCCACAAGGAGTTACATGGAAAAGATGAGGGGCAATAGGTACAACTTATTCTTGGGGATATTCAGTTTAGGCACTAGAAGAAAGTTTTTCACAGTGAGATCTATAAGACATTGGATTATCCTCCCCAGGAAAGTCATTAATTCCCCCACATGATCGGGGAATTTGGCTGAACAGAGCGCTGGGTCATCTTGTCTACACTGTGCTTTTGCCAGGAAAGTTGGTCTCCCCTTGATCTCCCCTTCCAATCTTACATAATCATTCTATACAATAGACAGTAAATCAGTTGCTAAGTAAAACTACTACTTAGTAATTTAATTATTTCTATGTATATTATTTCTGCACTATGGTTTCAGCAAGAGTTGAATACACAAAAAACCCTACCTAAGGAATCATCACTGTATTTTAATGAAGAAATTATTTTGATTGTAAACATTCTGGCAAAAAAGACAAGCAGCAACTCTATTGCTATGAAATTTAAAAGGTTGACAGCCAATAAATGATCTTTTCCTACTCTATAAGAATTCAAGCAGCATCCTCTCAATGCTTAGTCAATCTGACCCTGTCCTGACCTGCAGGCACTCTATAAAACTGATTTAAAATAGTTTGCAATTCGTCCATTTCATCTCTCCTTGTATGCCAATAAGTACTAAAAACTGGAGTTTTATATTATATATGTATATATAATATATATATATGTATATATGTATATATTTTATATATACATTGAATGACCCCATACAAATCACAGGTCAGCAGGAAACTGTCAGAGAAGTTCTTTAGGACAGCACTATTCTTGAAACATATTGGCTATACATATCCCCTTTTTCTCTTTCAAAAATATCTTTTTCTCATTTCCTCCTGTTGGTGTTTTTTGCCCTTTTCCTGTTTTTAGAAATACTGAGTTCTGAAAAGGCAAGAAAAAAGGAGACTAGGAAAAATAAATATCTCCTAGAATCAAATACATGAGAACTGGAAACCTCTTCCTATGAAAACATTAAAGTGCTTCAAAAAGGCAATTAAATGCAAAAGCACTTCCTTGTTTACTTCATCATACTTCAGGATCTAGTGCAGCCACAATGTCTTCACATTGCATATGCGATTTTTAACTTTCAGAAGTTTCCCAATTGCAGATTTTTCTGTTTTCTTGCCCATATGATACACTGCATTTTACTGCTCAAAATTTGGGTAAAGTTAAGGCTATTTAGTATTAAAGGGTTGATACAGGAAGGATTATTGACACTAAGAATTCAGAACTTGTCTCAAAACCTGTGGTTTCTGTAGTCGCCTTCAGAAGTCCTTTCTTTAAAATTTGTTATAGGTGTAATATTAAACAGATGCTGATTTTTCTATAATGCATTGTAGGAGCTTGGATCAAATACACTTTAACCACCACTGTCCTCAACAGATTCCTTTTTTCTGCCAAGATCTGACACCACGAATCCCCTTCCATGCTTAAAATGCTGTTATTACTCCATTAATCCTCTTTATCTTAATTCTACACTCCCCCCAGCTTTGGCACTCCAGCAGAAAAATGGAGGGATCTTGTATGATAGAGATTTACTGGCTAAGTTACAGGCAGGTGAACACTCTGCGAGCCTAGTTCAGTCTGCACCAATGCATGGGGTATTTTTTGCCGTGGATAACTGCATCTGAGGCTGTTTGAAATGCCTCGCAATGTCTAGAGTGTGCATGTCTTTAATTTCCCTTTCTTCATGCCAAAGTTCTTTCTCTTCATGCTCTCACTCCCCATTTCCCTTTTTTCACCCCTTTCTTCTTTTACACAAGCACACAGATAGACAATTGGCTGAAAATCTTTGTTTAGATGATTAAATTTCTGTAGATACAGTATTTCCTTTCTGTTTAATCTTCCCACCTGGTTCAATCTACGATGTAATGTTTTCCACAATGTTTTCTGGAATCTGAGAGAGGGACACAGTGAAACAAAATTTGCTGGGACAAAAAGAACGCAAAGAGTATCTCTGCAAATCTTCAACACTAATACCACATTCCAGTCACTAATTTTTGTCAGTTTGCCTTGCATAATGTCACAGCACACAGAAACGATATGGCCAAACAAGTATTATGGCAGGCACTTCTTTGCACAATGAGAAAATACAATATTCCATATTGGTACCGTGTCCAAAGCAACTTTTGGGAGTGGTCTCTGCAAGAGGAGACTGGGGCTGCCCCATGCTGGCCACAGCTGCTCAAGTCAGCTCCAGTGGAACCACCACAGGACATGACTGAGCCCTTCAGCCATGCTGCTGGTGTGTCTGGAAACACTTACTTTAAAAAGGGCAGAAAATGCCATAAAAAGAGAAAGAGAGAACAAAAAGAGTGAGAAGCAGAACAAGGTAAAAAACAAAGGTCAGACAAGCAGAAGGAGGTCCCCCACAGCAGAGAAGAAATTCCCTGAAGACCATGGAAAACCCATACTGGAACAGGTTTATCCTGAAGAACTGGAGTCCATGAAAAAGATCCGTGCAGGTGCATAGGAACAGTGTGAGGAGGAAGAAGCAACAGAGAGACAACTGCTGTCTATTTACTGCAGCCCCTGCTGTGCAGCTCAGGGTGAGACAGAAGAGTCAGGAGTGAAGTAGTCAACATGTCAACATGGACCTTGGAATGGAGGGTAGGAGAGTGGTTTCTGGATTGTCTTTGTATCTCATCATTTGTATCTATTTTAGTTGGAAATAAAAGAAATTTATTTTCCCAAAGTATGTTTTCCCCAAGACAGGAACTGGTAGGAAATCTCCTATCTTTATCTTCAACCCATGAACTTTCTTAACCTTCTTTTTCTCCCATCCTGCTGGAGTGGAGTGGTGAGCAGGTGGGTGGGAGTTTGGCTGCTAGCCAGAGCTAACCCACCACAATGCATGACTGTGTTATGGTGGCATGCAGAGGTCGCAGTTGTCATTAGACAAGGAATGACCCTTGACAGTAAAGATTATGCAGGAAGACCACCCTGGAGCAAGATCCAGAATTCCTGTGCCACAAGATTGTGAAACAGCTACACAGCCACCAGTTTCTCTGATGCTCTAAAATACATGTCCCTGCAGAAAAATTAAACCTTGACATAAAGAAAACACACATGCTTAATTGGCACCTCATACAACAAGTGATTACCAATGTACATTGCAGCTGTTAAAAAACTGGACTCCATGGACTTTCTGTGGTGAGACACTGCAGTCAGGATAACTCTGGCATCTGTGAACACTCATCAGTCTACAAATCAGTACAGGAAGAGTCCCTTTTCCTAAATTTTCCCTAGTCAATAGCAGAACATTGCAAGAAAATTTGACTTCACTGAGATCATGATAATGTAAGCAAAGACTAGATTTGATTAATATTTCAGGGTTACATAGTAACTCAAACCCCCTCTTTATTGTCAGCTAATTTTCAGCTATTTTTATGTCCTTAAAAAAAAGAAAAAAAAAAGAACTAGAGATGCATAAACTTATCCATAAACAGCAGCATTCTTCCCATGCCCATCCCGCCATTCAGCTTTTCCTCAGGAATAGGCTTTCCTTTCTTTAACATCAAATGGAATCCAATGCAGCTTTAAACAAAATCTTCTTAAAACACCAAAAAAAGAAGAATTGCTCATACTGGGTTTGTTTCCTTGGATTTAATGTTTTTAATTAAAAAAAAACAAAACACAAAAGTTTATGCTTAAAGCTTCATTCTAAGCATATTCAAAGTGCATGCCCTCAACAGCTGGGGATGAAAACAGTTTTGTCTTAGGAGGCACTGGGTAGGCGGCCTGTGTTGCTACTTGCTTGGGAAGTTTTGCATGCAGGAAATCTGTCCATCAACTTTAGTAATGATCTGTGTTTAATCTGCTGAAAAAGAAAACAAGCTCAGATATCTTATGCTTCTCATCTTTGTCACAGGTGTATCAGCATGAGAAGTTTATTTCTTTCTTCAGTCAGAATTTATTGTTCCAGAGATACACTTGCTGTGTACTAATGCCCTGTTTTCATGTGAGGTTGCAAGTTAATTACACTGGGATGTTTTTCTTAACTTTCTCTGTGATAGTAAAAACACCTACACCTCAGCTTAAATATGTAAATCATTACTTATTGGAGTAGTGGCAAGAAGTGTTGCTTTAATATTTCACAATAAAAATGTTAAAAATGAAGAATGAAATATATGTAAAATCATTTTGTTTACCCAGCTGGACTAGGCCTTTGTTAGAAATTGTTTGAAGTGGCTGGACACTGATGTGATTTTGGAAAATGCATTAAACAGAGAAAAAATGTTTTTCTTTTATTATAAGTCAGTACCAGGAGGGAAGGAAATACAGTAAAATTTGCCGCAAGCAGTCTCTCAGGGGAACAACAAAAATTGACTGCCTAATGGACATGGCCTTCTAATAAATTCAGACAAGAATTTATTGAATTTTTTAGGGATACGCAGAGGCTGTTTGTAGACAAAGAAGTCTGAAAGAGTTCGTATTTTGTGTAGATCTTACATGTAATTTTATTAAGGAGAACATTTAATCATGAAAGAAGTCTTTCACTTAATAGCCTACAGTTAGATTTAGCAATTCTTCTGCCATAAAAAAATCTTGCACAGCGTAATGTGCTGAAATATGTGATTCCCCATCTGACTAGTTGCTGTTTTCTAAATGTGTTTGTTATTGAACCTTTAGTACTTTTCTCTGGAGTATTCTTTTCATAGTGAAGCTGCTTGAAGGGACTATCAGGGTCTCTGCTTGTACTTTGAGTAGACAAGTGTTTTCCAAAACAGGAAAATGTTTTGTTAAGCAATGCTGAGGTCAGACATAAAATGACAGTGGCTTCTGACTGAGTGGCTTTATGTGGTTGAGGAAATCTGGATGTTATTCTTGACTAGAAGATGAAGTGATAACCTACACAAAACTTTTCCTTGAGGAGTATTGCCAGGAGCTGTCACACTGCACTCTGTAGGACAAATGACTCAAAGATACTGTGAATAATCACTCTTTCCATCTGTTTATAACATGGAATATATTTGTATTGCTGACACTCTCTGTAGTCACTGCATATACCAGGGTCCCCTATGATGCCTGGGAGGATTACACTTCCAGAGAACCTCATCAAAGGGACATCAGATTTCACAGATCTAGTCAGACAGACAATTGCACAGGAGCTTACTCCTTATTGACAGGCATTTAATATTTTACTAATGGCACTATAACACTGTCATCCACAAGTTTCAAATGAGAAACAGGTCCCTGCATACCCTGGTCATAGCAGTGAGAAAACTTGCCCTCTCAAGTTCACAGTTTGCGTATGTGATTAAAGACAAAAGGTACAAGTAGAGAACTCTTGTCAGAAAGAGATATTGCTCTGAAAACCCCACCTATCTGAGTGTGTAAGGATCACTGCTTTTACTGAAAAGTTAAATAACTTCTGATCCCAGGACTCTGCTGCATCTGGCCTGCTGGCTCACTGTACGCCTGCAAAATGCTGAAGCAACGGGGAGAACAAAATGCTGGCCTTTGGTCTAATCTACACCCAGTGAATCTGGAACTCCTCTTACACCTCCCTTACTGGCCAGCAAGGAGTGCTTGTCCACTCAGAAGACAACTAAGAAGAGCTCAGTACTGATACTGTGCTGGAGTAAATCCCACAGTTTTTAAACTATGGATGGAACTCATCACACTGACATAATAAAAATGGCACTATCTAGAGCAGGAAGTTATTTTCAAATTCTTGCCTTCAGCAAGGAGTTGCCCTTTGTAATAGCAAATATGATTTTGTGGGTTTTTGCAGCTTATTCTATAGGAATGTCATGCGCTCAACATTTAATAAATGCAATGCTTAATTGTGATGCTTAGACAGTTGCTTTTTATGGGAGGGTACATAAAAGGAGGAAAAAGGCAGATATTTAACAAGAGCTGACTGGGAATGGAGGAGGTAGGAGAGAGCAAGTGTCAGGAAGTTATGGTCCAGTGTTGCCTTAGACACTAATGTAGCATGGTCATAACACTGTTTTTGATTTCAAGCAAGTTTTCATTCCACTATTCTGTTAGTGACAATGAAGCTATAGGATTACATTTAGGAAAGCCAGACTGTGAAAAGTAAGAAATCAACCATGAAAAGATTACGAAAACTGGATGTAATACAAAACTGAAATAACATGAGAAAGGAACTCCTAAGAAACAGCATGAAACCCATGGTGCCATTGATTAAGTGCCTCCAGTGGAGTGCAACGGTTTGCCTTATAGAGGATAGAGCCCATGACTTTTACCTTGGTAATTTCCCTTTAAGGATCAGATAAACAAAAATGTCAATGACCTTGGCAATATGACCTGAGTGTCTTAGTTTCACTAGGATGAACTGTTCTTGGAAAAAATTCTCCCCTGTCTGAGTCACAACCAGGTTTTTCCTTCTGGAGTAGGAATGTGTGCTGTTCTTCCCTGTGCTCTCTTCCCAGCTAGCAACGCTGGCAAATTCCAACTCACTAGTCTGGCATTTCAATTTCTGTAGAGTCTTCTCATGTTATGCCAGTGTAGAAGCTTTCACAATTTTTGTAACATTCTTTTGAAACAAAACTCCTCCAAAGCACCTTGCTAGAGTCCAGTGACTGAACTTTGAAAAGCATGGGGTTTTGTCTTTGTTCACAAAAGGTGCAAAAGTAAATTTAATTCTCTGTGGCATATTCGAGAGGCCTGTGAGCAGTGATTCCAAAAGTGATTCCATTTAGGCTTAAGAATACAGGGGCAGGGATATTCATTTGGGAAACAAGGTGATGCACACCGTGCCCCTTAAACATTAATTGCATTGCATAAAAAAGTTATTTTTACCTTCTGTTGAACAAAAAAAAAAGCAAAAATGTATGTATTCTTCAGATCAACTGCAGTTAGTGATTTTGTTTCTTTCCATTTTTCTTTCCACAGGCATATAGACTGCCCATCCAGGAAAGAAATCATGTAAGTAGTTCATATGTTTTTTGAGACAGTTAATGCCAATTGGCAGTGCTTTGAGTCATTATTGAAGCATCCAGAGCACTCAGCGGTATGCAGGCTGCAGATTTGATGCCTCCCTCAGGTCATGGGAGTTATAGTTTGAACATTCTGAATCAAAGGAAAGCTACCTGCTCAGCAAACCAGGAAGTACTGAGATGGCTCTGCTCTCAACCCCCCCCGGCCTGACACTGCTCTGTCACAGAAGCAAGTAATGCTCACCTCCAGGCTGGAGTGTCCTTCCATCCCAGTAGTTGTCAATGCATTTTGAACACAGTAGGTTAACTTCTTGTGCTAGGGCACTGATGTGATAAGTAGGTTCAATCCTTTCCCTGCATCACATTAATTTTTACTGGGGTTTCTGGCCTCTTAGTCTGACCATTTTCACTAAAACAAAGGAACCATACTCTGGCATGAGCCCATTCTGCATTACACCACTTTGAAATAGTTTTTAACAGCAATACTCCAGCCAAAAATAATTATGGAGAATTCTCCAT
This sequence comes from Lanius collurio, assembly GCA_020086605.1. Classification (NCBI taxonomy): domain Eukaryota; kingdom Metazoa; phylum Chordata; class Aves; order Passeriformes; family Laniidae; genus Lanius; species Lanius collurio. The sequence continues at coordinate 5,641,453 of JACBWW010000028.1, forward strand.
TATCTGATGGAAAGAAACAAACATAGCAGAAAAACATGGATGATGCAAGTACCAGGAGCAGTCGTGGAACCAGCTCTCACAAGACTAGCCAGAACTAGGAGTATTCTTTCACTGTACCCCCCTGACACTCCAAACTGGAGGAGGAGTGCACTCATTCATGCACAGCACCCGACCTTAACTGATCTCTAAGTGCACTACATTTCAACAGAGCTAACAAGCTTTCTAAGAATCCAGAGTGCTCTGCAGCACAGCAGGAGCCAGATGATGCTTGATATGGCATGAACACAAGTGCATAAAAGCTGGCGTTGTGCTGGCAAATAAGAGCCCCTTGGATGCAGTTTCAGAGGGTTACACAGTATTGGTTTGGGGTGTGTGGCACAGAGACAACATATCTGGCTCTCCACTGAGATAATCCTAGTCCAAGCCTACACTCTCTGCACAAACTTCATCATGCCCAAAGATAGTAACCCAAGGAGATTGGGTAGGTTCTTGCAGATCCAGCACTGTCTTGTCTTCTGTGACACAATTAATCAGTAGCACAGATCCACTACTGACAAATAGTCAAGTGTGAAGTATATGGAGAAATATGTTATGCTTGTGCCATTTGATTTCTTGATGTTTGCTGTCTTGCTACCTGCAAGGAGGACATGAAAGTCGAACAGCACTGTGCTGGCCATGAAGCCTTGATTCTATTGCTCTCTTATTACCTATAACAACATCCTTAAGCATCTTGAAGGCAAATCTGGAAGAGTCTGCTACTGGTAATTCCTGCAAAGACAATTAGGGGAGGTAAAAAGGAAAAAAAACAAGCATGAAAGGATGATACAAGTAATCAAGCTTGAGTGTGTATTTAAAACAGCCAAACGGATACGCCATATTCAGCAGCCAAAGATCTCCCATGTTTTATGAACAGACTCAAAACCTTTAATCATGGTATTGTACTGATATTATAACTGATGCCAATTAAATAAAAACGTGAGCCCCACTCTGACCTCTAAAAAAATACTGACAGTGAAAATGAAAATGAGTCACAGCATTTTTACAGCTAAGTATCATAGAGTGGTTGTTAATATTTTTGTTCTTTGTAACACAGGCAACCTCAAGAAGGCCCTCAGTGAGCTCTGAGCTACACTTCAAGTTCCTTTTGTAACACAGTTAAAAAAAACACATTCAGCATTTCCCATTTAAAAAAAAATATAAAACAAACTATGGAGACAGGATTTGCAAAATTTTCAGCTGTATTTCCAATCATCATAGAGTAAACTTTTCTAATCATTTGACCATGAAATGTTCATTAAAAATAACCTCATATGCCATCTTCAATCTATATTGACAGCATTCAAATCACAGAGCACAGTGAAATTAAAGTGAAATGGCTGATCAAGCAACTCATATTCTCAGTTTTCAGAAAACAAAAGGATTTGGAATAGTCTTGAATTTTTTCCTAATTATTTCCTTTAAAGTCTGTTTTCATGTATATATAATATCTTCCTTTCTTTTCTGAAGCAGGTAACAAAAGTTACATCCTTCTGAAGGCTCATGAAAGTTCCTGTTAATTGTGATAACACCAAAAAGTCCTGTTCATGTACAGCCAGAAGCAGAGCATAGAAGTCTGCTGCAGAACTAAGGATAAGAAGAACTACAAGAAACGTGCTGTCCATACAGCTTGTGAACAATTCAATAAAAGGCAACTATAAATTCCTGTCTGGAGTGTCTAGATAATAACACAGGTACCCTCAGCCAAGTACAAAAAAAAAGCAGAGCAAACAAACAAAATACTCAAACTGCCTACAAATTTAAGTGAAATATTGTTCTAAATCCTTTATTTTCTTGTTATTAATATTTCTGTTTGTGTCTCTCTCCTGCAGCTCTTGGCAAATACTGAACTAAAACTATTTGGAAAAGCAGTTCATTCTTCCCACCTCATCTGTGCCTTTTCTTAACCCCCCAAAATCATTAAGCATTGTGGTCCTTGCTGAAATCCTGTTTACCAGCGTTGCTTTGTTACGTGGGTATTTTCAAGTTTTCAAAGGAACTTTTTGTTCCTACAGAGTGAAGTCTCCTCATGTCATTCTGCAGCCAAGTCAGCCAAGGTGCTGATAGCCCCCTGCAGTGAAAGAACATGAGGAGAGTGAAAACGGGGGGAAAGAGAGCAGTCTTTTCAACTGTCAATATTTATTCAAATGTAATCATGAAATTTGGCTGTTCCTTGGGGCATGTGCTGTCTGCCCATTCTGCAGGGTGGGGCTGGAATTACTGCTGGCATGAATTTGTTTGGCCTCTTATTTTCATAACCCTTCAGAGCCACACAAGGGGAAAACAAGAGGCTACATAAGTACATTTGAGGGCTAAGTGTTTGTCTGGCATGCTTGCATCATACAGGACTTGGAAGGGCTGAGGAAATCCTCTGAGCTTAGGGAATGTGAGCTGAGCTGTATAGTTTAATATGCACACATACAGCTGAGGAGATACAGAAAAATACTCAGGCAGGTACTGAAAGGGGTTAATAAGCAGGGATCAATGCCAGAAGAGAAAATGGGTGAACGATTAACTCTATTGCCCTCCATTATAATGATTTCATATCCACTTATAGCAAGAAGATTAATTCCCCTTCTATGAGAAAGGGATATGCCCCTTCATTTCAGTCAGCTCTCTGATTTTCTGAAGCCTTTGGTTGCCACTTTTATTCCCCCGCACACTTTGTGGTTTCTCCCATAGTAATCTTGTCCCCTCCCTCTTCATAAACCTGGCTGTTTATTTCTCCTTTCAGGTCGCCTCCTAGTGCTTAGCCAAACTGTCATGTTGCCCAGTTCTCCTGATGAGGCTGCAAAGAGGGGTGTGGCTGCTGCTCCTGCTTCCACCAATAGGAAGGATGACTTTAGCAGGTGACAGCAATTGGAAATGGCTCCCATACTCTGTCTTCAACTCCTCTGCTTCTCTTCAGCAGCAAAAACTGACTACAAAATAATGAGAAGGATGGGAAAGCCTAGAGAACTTGTGGGCTGTGGTGGTATCTAGGGAGGCTGGGAGAAATCTAGAAGATGATTCAGAAGAAGTTGAAGAAATAGTGAAGGAGAACTGGTGTTGTAATGAGGGAATCCTTACAACACGTGTAAGACAGCGATAGACTTGGAAGGAAAGATGAAGCAATATTTCTTGTTGATGTTCAGGCATGATTTTATTCCTCCAGCCGCATGGCTGGAGTTCCCAGGCAGACCCCACTCATGGGACCCTCTCTCTTTCCCGGGCCCTGGGCACCCCAAACCACCCAATCAGGAACAGGTATGGGGCACACATGACATGGGAGCAGGGACAGGGACAGACCCATACCCTGCAGGGTCCCTCCCCCTGGGACTTCAGGGGAGAGGCACCTCCACAATTCACCCTTTCTTTTTGAATAAAGAACATTGGAAACAGTTGGATAAACAACAAAACAATTTCAAAGGAAAGGAAGCCACTATCTTGAGTCCTCAAATGTCCAAACAGATTTTCCTTGGAGCACCAGAAGGGAGACAGGACTTGAGGATGCTTCAGATGGAAACTGAGTCAGGAGGGTTTTTCCTTTCTGTACCTGCTGGAATCTTAGAAAATGACAGTTAATTTTTTCCCTCTCTCCTTTTCATCCCCCCATCGGCATTGCAAAGGGGATCATGGCAAATGGAAAAGACTGGTTTTATGAGCGAAACCAGACAGGGAAATTTGGGCTGGGCATATATGGGGGATAAAGGGGCATGGGATAAAAGGGGAAGGTGGGATAGGGGAAAGGATAGGGATTATGGGGATATTGTCCAGCATATCTACTGCCTTTGACAGGGGCACCCCCAGGGCCTGTAACACATGGTGCTTGGGGGTCCTTTCTTCCTTGCAAAATTTCAAATTCAACTCTTTCTCCTTCTTCCAAGCTTGGAACATTACTTTTGGGGTTATTTTTCACAATAGCAGATTTATGGACAAAAATACTTTCTCCAGTATCGTTTTTCAATAAGAAACTGTAATTTTTCTTTACATTATACCATTTTACAGTTCCAAAAACCCTAGCTGCGATAACCTTTTCATTTCTCCGAGTTCCTTTGTTCTTGCTTTCACTTTTGGTTTTTCTCGCTCACGCACCGGAGCTGCCACAGCCAGGACTGCCAGGGCCGAGGCCGCCAGTGCGTTCCTGTCGCGGGGTCTTGCCTCCTCGGGATCGTGTGTGGGGCCGTGTGGGTCCGATCTGGCTGTGCTGCTGCACGCTGACCCTGCCGGCTGCTCCGCCTTCAGCCCCCTCTGCACCACTGCTTGGCGCTGTTCTCGCTTCTCCTCTGGAACTCCACGTGACTGCTCCATGCTTTCCGGGCGTTCACGCGGCTGCACGGCCGTGCCCTGTGAGGCGTTCGCGTGTGCGCGGCTTTGTACCGCCAGTGCTGCTGCTGCTGCTGCTGTCGGCTGTGTGGCCATTGGCTAACGCGGTTCCCTTCTCGCCCCCACACCCCTCTGGCTCTGCTCGGCGTGGCTCACCACGGTCGCCACAGCAACTGCCACAATTGCCGCTGCCTTTATCAGCGCGAGGCTCGGGCTTGGGCTCAGACCATCGCTCGCCACGCGGTGCGGGGTGGCCGTTGCCGGACATGCCTCTGCCGCCGCTGCTTTCACTGCCACCCTCGCCGCTGCCCTCACTGCTCGCACCTCTGCTCTTGCTGCTCACTTTTTGCATTTTTCAGCAGCTATTTCTACTATTTGTCCTTCTTTATTCAGTGTAAGAGCACCTCAGAGACCGCTAGGAATGCACTCTCGCATCCAGCCTCTTCGTCGTCGCTCTCTCTCCTGCTGTTGCTCGGGAGTGCACTCCAATACACGGATGGGGTCTGCTCTACGGCTGGTGCTTTTAGGGGGGCTGGGCGCCTCCACCGCAGGCACCTCAGCCACAGGCACCTCTGTGTTACTGGGACCGAGTATGTGCTTTATGAGAGCATCCTCAATTGCAAAAGATGCTAGGATCAATTCTACTACCATTCCACTTCTTGACTGGATCATTATCAACTCATTGACTTCTTTCCAAAAATTGTCCCCTCTAGTCACAGGAAAACCAACATCAAAAATTAAGTCTTGAGTGACATAAAAGAAATTTTTGAAAAGCCAGTCAAAGAAGTGTTCTAAATGTCCTGGGTCCAGTTTTGCATTTTGTTTCGCTAGAATTTCTTTCACTTCCAAGTACATTTTTCTCTGTGGCTCAGATAGCCACAACTCTTCTGATTTCTCCATCTGGTCAGAAAGTACAGCCAAAAACAAGACAATAAGAAAGTTCAATTACTCACAATTCACATCAGTGTACTTTGGACCTTTAGAAATTGTTTTCAGGGATCAAATGTCCGCAAACTGGAAGTGTTTTTCATATGGGCAAATTAGGAGACCAACACAGTGCTTCCAGTTACAAGTTACTCACATATATTCAATAGTAAATCTGGATATGGGTCTGTATAAAACAAGCATCTCGAAGAGTATCACCGATAGTAGGTGTAGTTGTGTGGGGACATGAACATGTGACAGAAATAGGTAAGTGGCTTAGAAAGGAGAGAGAAAATGCTCAAACAGTACAACTGGGCAATGAAGACAAAGGGCATGCTGAAAAGTGAGAGGGAAAGCAAACTGGAGGAAAAGAGAAAAAGAGAAAGAGGATGAAGAATGAAGCTGGAACTGGCAGGTTTGCACAGAAAAAAACATTAGCAAAGTCGAGTGCTAGTATAAAAATGAAAAAAAAATTAAAAAAAAAAAGAGACAAAGGAAGATTACAATATGGGAAAGGAAAGAGGAAGAGGAGGAACACAGAAGAAAGGGAGAAAGTGGCCAATGTGACAGTGACCAATTCTTTCATTTAATATTAATACAAAGGGGCTGTTGATCTTGCAAAGTGACCACTTCGCTTCTCACACCAAGACTTTGCTTGGTCTCTTTCAGAACATAAATCCAGGTTCTCAAGAAAGGGCTCATGTTTTACATGTTTGGCATCTGATGCATTGACAGACTGCACATGGGAGGCCTTCAAGTACTTTCAGACCCATCTGAAGACTGGAGAATCTCTGACTTTCTTCACTATTTGGTTGAATGCAGAGAGATTTTAAAGCCCATGTCCCATTTATAACATGCAGCTGTTGTTTTAGTGACATCTTGGCATAGAAGTATGGGATAAAAACTGGTCTAAGTGCAGTTCTTGACTTTTTTTGGCTGCAATTAAATTCTTGATCTTACTTGTGAGGGATTTTTAAGGAAGAACTGGAAATCAATCCTTTCTGCTGGCATTATTCCTGGCTTATTTACTTCCAATGCAGTTAATGGAGGGAAAAAGGCAGACAATAGGGAATCACTTGCAGCTCTTCTGCTTGGACATCCATTTTGGTGGGGCTACTGTCATGAAACAGGAAGAAAAAGACTTGCAGAAAAAAAAATAAACAAAAATCTTTAGCATGTAAATGCAGAAACAAATGGTAGGGGTTTAAGTCACAAAGGCTCAAATCCCTGTAGGGGCCACTTAGGAAGAATTACTTGACTCATAGATTTTAGAGCCAGAAGGGATCAACAGATTATTAGTTTGACCTACTGTGTGACACGGCCATAGTATTTCATCCAGCTAATTTTGCAGCTAGCCTAAAGCCTTGTCTTTCCTGAAGTCAGGTGGGCTTGATATGGAGATTTGAGAAGCTGAAGAACTAAATGCATGTTAACAGTTTCTCCGCTGGTAGTTTATTCCTTCTTGTTTAAAATATGTTGATTTTATATTTAACTTTATACATCTTCAGCCTCTTTTGTTTTTCTTTTTGTTTTTGTTGCTGTTAAGCTTTTTCTTCTTTGTTGAATGCCTTCATTACCTAGTCTTTTCTTGATGTGAAAGATGCTTTCAAAGTGAAGAGTGTATGCTAGGTACAAAAGATATGTGGAAAAAAGGGCATCCAGACAACACTAATATGAGTGACTGGAATGGGGAACATCTGTTGCAAGAAAATCATCTCATTCTGAAGTATACTGTGTGTATGTAGCTAAGCTCCCCTGCAGCTGATGCATTGCTGTTCTAATTTGCATCTAGATACTGATACTCAGGGCACAAGCTCACCGATGGTTTGACATGCAATTGCAGGGTAAAGGGGGCTGCCCTGGAGACAAGGTGATTCCAGCTCTTGAGACAGCTTTTGGCAATGGGGACTGCCTATGTGGGATGTAATAAGAAGGGAAAGAGCGTGAAATGGCAGACAGTGTGAGGCTGCAATGAGTCAGCCACTCCGAGGGGGCTGGAAGAAATGTATAGTCTGTATAAAGGAGCCCTGGGCTGCCCTGAGCTGGAGGCAAGGAGTTTGGGTTTCTGCAAATCCAATTCTTCTGATATTCTTGGCAGTCAGGGGAGGAAACTCACAGCAGAGAGCTCTGGTGTGTGTGGAGTGATGATTCTCAGGCTGCTTTCTGGGAAGGCAGGCCAATAAACGTGGCTACCATGTCCTGCAACAACAGTCCTGAAGAGGGAGAATGAACTAACAGCAGTGCCCAGGGCAATATAAAATGCATCCTTTGTGATAGACTGAGCGGTGTAAGACTAATGGCTACAGCACTGCTCAACCACTGACATGAATAATTCACATATAGGTGTCTTTAATAACCAATGATTTGGTTATTGCGCTAATTAAAATTGTTCTTTCTGCAAGACTTCTTTTTTAGAAATTCATTATCTTACAATCTTCATGCTGCCATTTATTCTTCCATTACTTCTTCTAAATACTGGTTTTGTTCCTTTTCTGTCCAAACACAAGGGTCCTTCCTCCCTTACTGCATTTTCAAAATTCTTTCTCAGAATTTCCCTTTCTCTTGTTAATGACACTAATTCAGAGGATCTGACATTTTTCCCCACCAGCCTTTGATATTGAAAAGCATTATCAGTGGTATCATAGGAGTATAATTTTGAGATAAACATAGTTCTGGTGAAAACAGCACTAGGTATTTTCAGGTAGTCACATGGGGAAATGTCATTAACACTGTGTAATTTACTTGGAGTAGCCCAGCCTTGGAACGTGTGGCAGTATTTCACTGCATGAAAAATGATTGTTGCTTCAGCTGCAGTCATATCCATCTTCCCGGGAAAACTTCCAGCTTCAAAGGGAAATCTGGTTGTACAAGTTTGAACTGTGTTCTTAGCTGCAACGTAATCTTTTCTGTCTTCTAGTTGTCCACTGGAAACGGTAATGAAAACATGGCACGCGTTTCTTTCAGCTTCAGTGTAACCTTTCCCTTCTTCAGGAAAGAAAAGTTAGTGAACCCAGAGGGCAATTAATTTACTGACATTCCTTCAGATGCTTTGAAGATATGCTCTGAGGGAAGGTCTGCATGCGGATCTGTAAAGTAAAAGGGTGGCACCTACCAAGGCAATGTCAAAAAAATAAATACATTGGTCTCCTAAGTTATGTCTTCCCAACAACTAAATCATATAAAACATGGACTGATTTAATGGGATGAATAGTCAAGTTCTTAAATCTTCAGTTACCAAAACATGTTGCCATAGGAAAATCTTCAGTGGAGCTAATATTACTGCTTTACACATAGGAGAAAAGAAATACTGGTAATGGGAAAGACATATAACAAACGTTTCCAAACTTTCAGAAAAGCAAGCCAGAAAGTAAAAGTAATGTACAATGAAATGGACTTCCCTCATTTGTTTTCTCTCCATGAGCTATAATAAACAGTAAAAATAAAGAAGTCCTAGCAATTGATGACCTCTCACCTTCACCCCATCCAAGCTACTTTTAAAGGCATTTTTCATACTCTTTGTTTATTTATTGTTCCTCTGCTGCTTCCAAGTTGACCTTCAGATAGGATCCCACCCAGAGTTTTGCAGGAAGAAAAACAGGGCAGCAGAAGCAAAAGAGTTATTAGCTGGAATGATGGTTACAAAAATATGTGCAAAGTAATTATATCAGGGCTGTTCCTGTCTTCCTGGGATACAAATATTTTTATTGATGTTTGTCTCAGGCCCTTTGGGAAATTATCAGACACACTGATATCCTATGGTAAGTTTCCCATGGCTTCTCTATGAGCCTTCCTGTTGTTCTGGGATGCCTGTTGTGGTTTGACACAACTAAGCATCAAGCATCTTAAATATCAATTATTTTATAAGGAAAACAAAATAAGAAAATATTTAGGAAAACTAGATAGCTGCAAGGCAAAAAACAGGTTCACACTTAAACAGTTGCAGTACCAAGAGAAAAAAAAGTTTATTACTAACAGAATTAAAAGTTAAAAGATATAACAAGAAATTAAAACACACACACCCTCCCCCCTGCCCCCTTCTTCTCAGCGCTTTACTCTTCCTTTTTAACTAGCACAAAAGATAACACAACATAGGATTCTAGTCAGTGTTACAGTTCTTAAAAAAAAGTCTCTTTCTTATGCTTAAGGAAAAAAGGGTTTCTTCTTCTTGCTTCACATGGTTTCTCAAGCTGCCCCCAACAACAGACCCACCCAGAAAGAAACAATCTGCTGTGGTGTAATACATCTCTTCTATTAAAAAATATCAGTTTTTTCACACTGCCACACCTGGGCCATCACATGGGGTTATCAACCTTTTAAGGATGGGTCATTTTGGCCTAAACATAAAGGCTTTTTCTGCTACAAATCCTTAAAAGCCTCTCACTGCTTCTATATATCCTGGCATAGGCACTTTCTCTTCACAAACTTCAAGGGCCACATGTAAGTCTTCCATCCCCCCATGCACTTCAAATGGATTAAAGAGACAAACAGTTTGAGATATTACAGTTTTTTACCACCGCAGGTAAGAAGGATTTTTAAGCTCCGCGCGAGGAACGCGGCACCGCCCCTTTTCTCCGCTGCCATTTCAGCTCTGTCTCACATGGCTCACTCTCTCTGACTCTGAAACCTCTGTGTTGAAAAAAATTATCTTATTTGGGCTTTATGGTGAAGAAAAACCTCGCCCTTTTATGCTGCTGGCTGCATGGTGGTTCAGCTCAAAGTGTGCTGGCTGCAGAAAGGAGGCTCCTGCCGGCTCCCGCCGGCTCCATGTGGAAAACGGGGGGGAGGGGAGGGGGGCCACCGGTCCCAAGAAGCCACTCTGGAAAAATCCCAGCTGTTTGGCAGTCTGTGGCTGAGTTTAGCAGTCCATGGCTGGGTCCAGCTGTCTGGCAGTCTATGGCTGGGTTTAGCAGTCCATGGCTGGGTTTAGCCACCTGGGCTCTGGGATGGTTCCTTCCCCAGCGACCCAGGGTCCGTGCTGCGGCATCAGGAAGAGGAGAAGGGGGCCGGGGCTTTGGCCTGGCCCGGCCCGGCCCGACAGGGCCTCGGCCCGGCAGGGCCTGGAGGCTCCGAGGCCACCCCACTTCCCTCAGGCGGGCTGGAACAAGAGGAACTCCCGCCTTTCTGTGCGGCTTAAATGAGCAAATTTTGAGAAGCGCCATTGGTCTAAAAATCTGTCTATCAACTCAGATTCAACCCACTACAATCCCCTAATTGCACATGTACATGAAATGTAAATTACTTCATAAAGCTTGTTCTAGGGACTATCTTGTCCACTCTATGACAGAGCCTGGCTTGAAGAAGATACACGATGGAAAGCAATTAATTTCTGCTGTTTTTCTTTCTCTGGTAAAAGTAATTCCTGTGTTTTTTGTTTGTATTCTATCTAGTCAGTAAGAGTTGATAATAGAGTATGGAAAAGATACAAACCAGAACAGTTTAAAGGTAATTTTGTACCGTTCAATTAAAAATAACATAGAGATCTGCACCAGTCAGCTGCAGTAAACCACATGCATGGCATATGTAATATAGCAGAGATTTCTCATGGTTGTCCATTTTTGTTTTTCCAAATACCTAAACATCTACATACATACAAGCATACAAACATACACACATAATACACCAATTAGGAATTTTCTCACCAATTTTTAATATATCATTAATATAAATTTATACAAAAAAATTACCAAGTTTTATATACATAGCAACTTACTAAAAAATCAGTCAGTTTTACTGACTGTACTTGTAACATAAAATTTATTTTATCACCTTGATGAGAACTTTGTTAAGGATTTAGGGTGGGCTTTTAAATTGGAATAGAAGTATTGTTAATTTGCTCCTCATTTCTGATTATTTGAAAGCAATTTTATTAATTCAAACAAAAAACCAGTAAGATGTTGGGGTCTTTTCCCTAAATCTTGTTCTGTGATTACTCTCTAGCTATTTTCAGACCACTGAGTTGACATCCGAGACAGGTCATGAGGAAACAACAGTCTTACCTGTCTACCACCTAAAATCATAGAATGGAGAAAAATATTTTTTATTTTCTGAAGACACACAGGTGAATGTAGGTGTTTACAACACGGTAACATACTCTTATTTCTATTTCTATTTCTATTTCTATTTCTGTTGGATCTGTGAGGCAAAGGGTAACTTGAATCTTAGCACTTCCTAGATTTTGACTCTGTAACTGCCCTATTATTCTTTAGTATTGATTTTTCTGTCATATACAATGATCAGAGTTTTGTAGACTCAAATAACTTGAAATTAACAGCCTTGGGTGATAGAATCAGGGTTGAAGGTGAAAAAATTTTCTTGTATTTTTGATGGCATCAAAGCATTCTGAAAATACTGCTAAAAAGAGGGTCTGCATCTTAATTCTGTCAAAAGCTGGGAGCTCTGTGTCATGCTAACAATAAATTTGGTGCAATATAAACTATGTTTAAACCATAAGGCAAAGTGCAGGTTAAATGTAATTTGCTTTTAATCTAAGTGCTACTCATTTGATGAACACCCTCTGCCATACAAAACATAAAGCTGAATTAACTGTTGAGCTTACAGGTGCTTACTGGTGCAGTGTCAGAAGGTCTTGCCTGCTATCACTTTTCTTCCTTGCACACTGACGTCTTGCAATGCAACTTGTTCTAATCAGGCAACCTGATTTAACTTCTCTGAAAGCTTTTTGTAATTTTGAGTCTCAGGCCTGAGACTTCACATGGTTGAAGGATGTGATGTAAAGCCCTTTTCATATTTGCCTTACCAGCATACCCAGCACACCAAAAATTTCCAACAGATACTAGAATTTGTTTGCAGTAGATCTCTGTTGCTTAGCAGAACACAAGACATTGCTCTTGGCAAGACCCTATGCAAAAGATGCCTGCTGCATATTTTAAGGTTTTCACTAAGTGACAACTGAAGTTTGTTATGCAGAAAGGGGCAGCATGAAAGTGGCATTGCTGGCTTACCTTGGCACTGCCACCAGAGAATACTTGCCATGCGAATGTTTGGACCAGTGGTGTTTTCTTGTACCAATTATTTATCACTGTTTCTGTAGAATTAACTTCCATGGAAAATATGAAGCTTCCAAAAGTTAAATTTGGAGAAGTGTTGAAAACAATCTGGCGGAAAAGTGTGAATTTTTGAATGAGAGGAGTGCCTGCGTGGGAGATGGATTTAGGACTCCTCATGCTTATCATTCTATGCTTCGCCATGATGCATCCCTCCCTTCTCACCGGGCCAAGAGGCGAAAGGGATTGAGAGAGTGGTCCCTCCGCATGTATGCGGACCTGAGCAGGGACACCTCCCACAGAACACTGGCTGGTGTTCAGTTGATCAGACGTTCACTGGCAGGAAAACTCGGTTTTGTCCCAAATCCGAGCGGCTCCCCGCTCACCCCTGGGCAACCGGCGGGCCAGTGCTGAGCCTTCTGTGACTGTGACTGACAGCCGCACCGGCCAATCGGCGGCCGCGCCGGTGGCGGGGATTTGCATACGGTGCGGCGTTGCCATGGTAACGTCGGTGCGCGGCCGCAGCGGCGGTGGCGGGCTTTGCGCCGCGGGCCTGTGAGCGCCTTCTCTCGGGATCGGGCACCCTGAGCCACAGGGCAACGGCACAGAAGCCTGGCCCTTGGGGACCTGAGGGAATTTTGATCCAAGCAGAGGGAACATGTACTTAAGAGGACGTGAAAAATTAGATACCGGTCTCATGAACCTTGGATCTGGATAAGCCTGTGAACTTTTTCTGGGACAGGGCGGTGGAGAAGTGGTTGGGTGAGGAGGAACCGTGCTTTTCCTTCTGTTCCGAAGTCCAAGCCACTTTTCTGCCTGGCCAACAGGCACAGGTTCCTCTGTGCTCATAACCCAGTTCTGCTAGTTTGCACCTGTATTGCCCGTGAAGATGGTACTTACAATGTGCTTGGCCTGAGTTTCAGTCAGCCAAGGTTTAAATAATGAAGTCCCGTCCTGTCCTCATCCAACGAAAACAGTGCTTGCCCTTAGTACCAGATGGTCAGATTCCTGCAGAGGTCAGGGGCCCAGTTATAAATAAGTAGAAAGGTCAATCAACAAAGATTTGTGTGACTTTCTGCCCTTAGACCAGCTAGCTGGTAATAAATTCATGCGTATTAGTGCATACTGAGATGATAATGCATTTGTTCTCTGGAATTTGTTTCCGCAGAGCTTTGCCTGGCCTGGCAAAAAGGATGCATGAGCATTTACCAGGTCAGATGTTCTGACTTCTTGGTTCCCCGCTCTTCTAGGGGAGTGGACTGAGTTCATTTATGTGTGTGTTTTAAGGGGCAGGAGAATACAATTGCAGTACTCATGGCCAACACTGAAAGCTAGAAGTGTTACTCTCTGTAAAAGACAGCCCTACCTACCTGGCACATAATTACTGGTTTTCCTCTATAACAGAAATTCTCTCTTTCAGTTCTGTTCCTGGAAAATATGTGATACATAAAAGTAAGGGAAAGGTTTACTAAAAAGCCATTTTGTTCTGCTTTGTTTTGTTTGGAAAGCACAACAGAAACGGAAAACTTTGCTGTCCAAGTGGCTTATCTTAAAGCTTACTACAATATTTATTTAGGTACTGTCACTGAACTGATTGCTCAAGTTACAAACTAATACCATTTCCTTCAATACAAATTTATATGATTTACTAAAATTTACTTTTCTATCTACTTAACTCCATTGAGCATTGATCTATAACAAAATGCACTGGTTTATAAACAGGTGAAATTATGGTTACACAGTAAGGAGCTCAGACATGTCTCTTCATTTAAGCCACATTATCTGGGGATATTTCAGGCTTATATTCCATATATATTTCTGTTGGCACATGGAATATAATCCTGTTCACTAAAGAAAGACGGAAAAGAAGGGCAATATGGACCAATGCTTCAAAAACAAAGTGAGAAAAAGATGATCGTTAAACATGACAAGTTACAGAATCATCAGGACCCAGGGGTACCAGGTAAAACTTTATGATCTTTATCCATCATGTTCTCTCACTCCAGTTGCAAATTACTGTTGATTTAATCTGGAGGAGAAAAACACTAATGTAGAAAACTGTTGCTTTTAAGATTTTTTACAAACAAGAGCTTTCAAAATGCTGGGTATGGTGAATGTTTTGATAGCCCTCCTAGCACACTGCTTTCTATAACAGATTTAGTAGGCAGCGCTTTTTTGTGTCACTACATCATGAGTGTTCTGCAACGTATTAGCATGTGCTGTGTTATTCATGCAAAACACAATAATGAGTGTTTTATAATGTCTTGTTAGGTTTTCCAACATTTCACAAAATAATTGGAATATCCAGAGTTTTGATTTTCTAGACATTTTCCCCTTAACATAATTCCATCTGCTATTCTAGATTCTCCTGGTTTATCTTTTGGTATTGTGGCTCTCTGCTCACTGTTTAATTTCATATTTTAATAGCTGGTCTATCTTGCTGAGTTTAGTAATTTCCATGGTAATCAGATTATCTGAGTACACTGTTCATAACAAAAGTGCCAAAAACCTTAGTTATGGAATCATTTATTAGCAGAAGCACTGTATTCTAAGATTATTAAGACTGATTTACACTGTAAAAGAAAAGAACATTTACCCCTTTGGATTACTTTATCCTGTATGATGTAATGGTTACTGCAGATTATTGAGAAAATTGTCTTTCCATCACTGAATCACTTCACACTTCCAGTGACAGGCTCTCAGCACATGTGCAGTGTCATTCTTCTTCAGATTTCCACTGACTTGTGTCAGTTTGTTCAAGCTGACATTCTTGGCTTCTATTCTTTTCTTTCAGACCCATAAATAGATAGGCATTTATCCATCCACCTATTTTTTTTCCCTAAAGATGAGCTGCTTTCTTGAAATAATTTCATAATCATCATCAAAATCACTGGGAAAAAAGCCTGCTTCTGCACATAGGAGTTCCAGGAATGGAAATGCTGAACTTGAGCCAGAGAGTACAGGTAGCTTGCTTTGAGCTGTGTAAGCATACTTGCTTCAATGTCTGCTTGCTTTCAGACTTCCTTGTTGTGGGTAGGGTTAATGTACCCAATCTGTTCATTATTTGATGCATATCTGATATGCCATCTAGGATTTGTAGAGTAAATATCACAGATACATTCTGGTAGCTGAAGATGATTAAGAATGTGATTTATAAATAGCCATAGTGTCACCCAAAAATGGACTACATCTGCGAAAAATTTTTGCACAAGAAAAAATGGGGAAGCAGTAATATTATTCCTTTAGAATATGAGATGAGTGTGTTAAGTAATGGTGAGTAAAACAAAGGTAATCTTTACCCTGCTAAGTTTTAAAGCATCACTAAGTAAGATACAAAACCCAAGAACCTTCTTTCAGAATCTTTCATAGCAGAAAGGATATCTGAGATGTGAGAGAATGGTGTTACTGGACTTTGAATTTTAAAAGTTTTTGAATTTTAAAAGTCTGAAAAGTTACACTTTTTTCAGTAAAAATGTTTCATTTTTCCCATGTATTTTAACTTGTAGCAATCATAATTTCTTCATACAATGTTAGAATTTTAGTCAAATCAAAGGAATTATTTCATATGTCTAGTCACAGGACATGGTAACATATAACTGGGTCTCTAGAAACAGTCTCCAGCTTTCTCTGGTAACACAGTCATAAAACTAAATCAGATAGAGCTAATTAAGTAAAATAAATGTAATTAGTGCATAATTATATATAGGGTCTTCTTAAGTGCCAAGTATACACTGGCTGCTGTTGATGTCAGGGACTTTTTGATTGACCCATAAAGTTTTAGGTAAGAAGATAATTGGATCCAAAGAATCACATGGTCATTTCATTGGTCAGAGGAAAATTGCAAAAAGCTTTGACTAGGTTGCTTGTCTCATTACAAAGAACACCTTAGGTAGTTCTGTATAAGGATTGTATAGAAACCTCTGGGTTATTGATTTTCCTTCTCTGTTGTCTTTGCACACACACAGACGCAGGCTCAGAGACAGACACACATGGTTTCTCTCTTGTGTAATTCATACAGGTATGTCTTTGAGAAAACTTCCAGTTTTGTCTAACCAACACTTTAAATAGTGGGAAAAATGTTCACTAGAAAATTCCCAGACAGTTCTAACCTGTTTGCAAATACCAGAACACAATGGCTTTTTGACTCAACATACTTGGTTTTGAGTGTTCTTATCCCATCCTCCTGTCTGGCTGCATCCACTTTAAACAAAGGCAAAACCACCACCCTCTGGGCTGCAGGTCACATGGGGGAAAAGGTGTATGTGCACATGATCCTCTGCTGGAGCAAGTTCCACACTTGGATATTAATGAGGGTGCATTACTACTAAGACATTTAAGCCAGGCTACTGTGATACTAGATGTTACAGACTAACAAAGTCTTGAAGCTGACAGAACTGAGGTATATGCCAATATTTGTATGTTTGGAACTTGCAAGTAGTTTCTTGAGAGAGGAGGATGCATATAAACAAGGATCCTGCTCCAATGTGACAAGATGAAGCATCGTGACATAGTAAACTTTAGATTTTCTACATCTCAGTGGTATTTATTTAAGTTTAATAAAATAATATTTTATTCTTTTCACATGACTGAAGGAAATGATTAGTCTCTAGGACTAACAAAAGGAGACTCCTTCAGCCATAAACTGTGGAGAGAATGTAGTGCTGAGCTGGAAAAATGTGAGGTTTTTAATATGTGGTTAATTTGCTAAAAATATTGTTGAACACATAAGAATGTTTTTCCTTTTATCTTTCAATGAAAAACAGATCTAACAGTAATATTAAGATACTACAAATTCTCCAATATTTTTGTCCAGTTTATGTTTGAGTACTTTTGTGTTAACGGATTTCTAAAATGATTTATAATGAGCAATACAAAACATTTAGCACAAGAAAAAATAAAGCTTAAGATGTTGGTTTAATTTCATTTGTTTTCCCTTAAAGAATAATGGGAAGCCTCGTAGAAAACATTTTATTTGGAAAGAGCCTGAAGCAAGGCTTTCTGGCACTCAACAGAGGATGTCAGTTTGGTCCTTTCTGACACCTCTTTTATATGTAAATATAATAAAAACACAAGAGAGTGGAGAAAAAAGACTTACCTTTATCTTGACTGTAAAGTTAGGGATCAGCCTTAGAAAATCCTGTGACTGGACTGATTTAGTATCAGGGTGCTAAAAAATCTAAATTTAGTTTCCTTCTCTTTCAGACTTGCTGTGTTATTTTTGGCAGATCACTTACTTCATCTCTCTCCTTCTGTATCTTATGTCCTCTTATACTGAGTTTTCTCCTTTGTCTGTTTACACAGTCCAGCCCAGACTGAGAAACAAGGATCTCTGGATGCTCTTATAGTACAAGAAGCTTTTGCTTGTTGCTTCTCATTTAAAGGTATTTGAGACATTTCCAATTTATATAACAGTGAAGATAGGTATTAAAAGTAACATATTTTCTTTTAGAATAATTTTGAATTTAATCTACTATACATAAATCACCCTTATTAAAGGACCCATGTAACAGCATGGTGTCACAAACAGAAAGCTTATGGCTCCAAGCACTGCAGGGTAAACAGGCAGAATAAGTATACATACAACACTCAGTGTAGTATTGAAGAAAGGGAAACCTCAGAGTGAAGTGGGGTTTTGTGTAAATGAGGGTTCACACAGCCAAGAGTTCTTGAATCTAAGATGACGGATTTACCAGCTCATTTCTCCAAGCTAAAATTAGTCTATTCTTTTTTTGGCACAAACAACCTGATCTGTAGCTGAGCTTCTGCCAGGCTTTTTTATTTGCCACCATTTTGGAGCCATATGTTTTCCTCTTCGTTTAATGTGTGTCTGTGGCCTTTCATCCTCTCCCTCAAGCAGATCAATCCATGCAGACATTCCCGTAACTCTGTTACAGGAGTCTTGATTTTGTAAGCACTCTGCAGTTATAGATAACCTCTCCATAGAGCCTCCTGGATTCCAGCCACTGTCACCTGAAGCAAGTATGCCATATAAATCCTTCTGAGCTTTATCAAATACTTTTTTAAAAAATAGCAAAGGAATCGATTCCCATTACTTATTTTGCTTGTTTATGGTCTTCCCTGAAAATTGTCTCTGCTTTTAGATGAAGTCAGGCATGTCCAAGGGGAATTTTTTCGAGATTGTCACTGCTTTTAGATGCAGTCAAACATGTCTAAGAGGTTCTTGGGATTTTTTTGACATGTAAGCTTTAAAGCTCTGTGACCTTTGTTTTAGCTCTCTGTTTATTTGGTGCAAGGATTTATCTTTCTGTGCTTGCAGATTAGAACAGTGACACTGAACCAGCCATATAGATTAAACAGAGTTTACAGCCTGATACAACTACACATAGAAAGGCTGTGATACCAGTCAGTATCTATAACTGTACAAAAACAGATTCGCCAAATTCTCATAGCTATTTCTGTATCTTGTCCATTGAATAAGCGTGGTTATATCCTGGCAGTAGGAGGCTTCATGCAATGTGTTCTTCCATAAGGTAAACTGTGTTTTTTTTATAGCTGGGAGGTCTCCATGTGGAATTCTAGCTAAGTGAAAAGCAGCAGTGTGGAGGATTCATTGGAAACAGCCAGTTTAATCCCCCAGCTAACACAAGTATGTTTTGTTCAATTCAGTCAAGCAATCTAGGCTTATAAAATGACCTTATAATGGTTTTTGAGGAATTGTTTACATGAGAGAATCAAGAGAGATGGAAAACAGAGAGGGTCGCTCTTCAGAAATGGGCTGCATACAGGAAATAGGAAACGTATGTGTCAACTTTGCTTCCAAGTTCCAGCACTGACATGAAACAAGATGTAAAGAAGGCTGTTTCAGGGAAGAAGTTTCCACTTCTATAGGTTGACTCACACATGGCGGCTAAGAGAAGGCAGCATAAGTGAAGCATTGTTAATAATGCTGTTGTTGCAATTTCTGGCATGGTTAATAATACTATTGTTGCTGTTGTTGCAATAATATATTTGTTGCAATTTATTAGGTCAAGCTTAAAAACTGTGTATAAGAGTTCCAGTTCACACTTCAGGACAAGAAGATGATAGATGTACTGATCTATTTGTGCTCTTGTCATTCTATTCTGCTTTGGGTAGACTGAAGCCCTTATCCTGATTCTAAACTAGCCATAGTATTTCACTTGCTTTTAATTAAATAAAACTTCTCCACTAGTTGTAAGTGACCTGTCACTGCAGGTCATGAAATTGTTTTTAAATATTGTCCTCAGTGGAACTTGCACTTGCAGGAACTTGCAGGAGAGAAATGTTTTCCCATAGCTATACACAATGATCAACTGTACCTTCCTACTTTATTAAAATATGTTACAATATTTTAAAAAGAAAAACATAAGAAAGTTTTATGTTTTGAATTGTTAAATCCCAGTCCTGATTTACTTCCACATCTTTACCACTGAGCTTCAGAGAAGATTTGAACTGCTCATATGCCTTTTCATTTCACACTGAATTTATAGGAAGTTTCCAAATAATAACAGTCAACTTGGCAGGAATACATGTAGACCAAATGGTGTAATCCCCACAAGGAAGCATAATTCTCTTATGAAGTATTTACAATAGCAAGCTTGGAAATCCAACAATAGGTTATATTGTTAATAGATTGTTTATAGCATCTTTTATGGACTGATTCATTCCTAATGGCAACAGATTTAGTCACCTCACATTCTTCATATGGCAAGCAGTTCTGTGTTCACTGTTGCTTTAAGAATCCTCTCAGGTATGAGAAAGTTTCCTTCTGACATAAATCAATAAATAGGACATAAATAGGACCTTGCAAAGTTCAGAAGTTCCCTGAAATGTTGCTGAACTTTCTGATGGTCCCTTCCTGTGACCCGCCAATAACCCTTATCTCCCTTGCCTTCATGACCCTTTAATGTTTCCTTGGCTCTTCATTCCCTTCATCCTCCTAAAGAGCTTGGCTCCTTCCCAGCTTGGATTCATACAACAGGCCACTGTCTCCTTGGAAACTCTCCCAGTCTTTGAAACAGCCTTGCAGTACAGTAGCCTAAATACTAGTTTGCACATTTAAATTTCACATACTGCCAAACCTGTTATTTTGGTATATGAACTAAAAATTCCAGTGTTATAATTTTGTGTAACTGCCACTCTACATTATATGCACCTGATACACCTGATGGCTTCAGATATGAGAGGATACTACAGCCACATACTTTACCCTATTTTTCAGCTGACTGCAGTTATCTAATACAATTTTGGACAAGGTGTTAATTTTGAATGCACCAAGTATAATGGCCCTCAAGAATTTTATTTTTAACAGCTAACTACAACACACTTTCTCACAGAGATTTGTTCCAGTACAAATCACAAATTGGCTCTGATAGTCTTCACATTTTCTAGTTTACCTACAAATAAATACGAGCTTCACAAGAGTTTTCTTTTAAATAAGAAAGTATCACAAGTGTCTCGGAAATTTGCAGCTTTGTGAGTATTTAAGCAAGCAGTGTCAATGGAGCAGCAATCTAAACATTTTTATGTGCCTGGCAAGAGGATGACTACCCGCATAAACGTGGTGGCAACTTGTTTTTTCACTGTTGTCCCAGTACTTAAGATATCCCCTAGAATATTTGTAAGAGACTAGAACGAGCTCAGTGCTTCTGAATGACACAGACAAAAGTTTAAGTTTGTCATCTCAGAGGTAATGACAAAACCATGTCATCGCCCTTGGGTATAGTAAAAATCAGTCTGTGGGTTCAGAGGTGGGACAGATAAGGGTGAAAAGGCTGTTAAGTGGAAACAGTGTCTTTGATGGTGACACAACAGAAAAGCAATAAAAAGCAGGTCCAGGCTGGATCCAGGATGGTTGCAGCAGAGGAAGTGAATCAAGACACGAAGACAGCCAGTGTGGATTTATTTGTGTGTTAGGAACCCCCTACAAGTTTGGAATGATTAAGATAAAGTCTGGAATATTTAGTAAGGGTGAGATGACTTTAGCCAGATGTTGCTTCTATTACAGATAAAGTAGACTGTCCTTGGCAGCTACCTATCTATGCAATGTGCTAGGTTTGCATACAAACCTAGCACATTTTTGTTGTTTTTTTTTTTTTTTTCCTTGCAATTAAAACAGTAGCCTCTGCTGTACATGTGTATGGTCTGAATTGTATTTTCTGTATTTGTATTTGTATTTTGGAGGACCAGCACAAAATATTGTAAGAAATTAAGATTTAAGGAATCAAGCACAAATTTATCTGTTTACAGGGATAGACTGGACAATGAAAAAGTGAAACATATTTAGTACCATCTGGAGACTAAATAAATGCAGTGCCCTTACTTTCTCATCCAGCATGTGCTTCAGCTCCCAAAGCACCACAGTAAGCCTTATTAATAAACCTGCTTCATTTCATTAATAACACTCCTGTACTGGGAGCATCAAGAGTGGTCAGAGAGTTTGAGATACCACTTCACAAGTGCTGAGTAAAGGGGCCTAAAAATTTCCTTTAACCAAGAGACTGGAAACACTTTCCTTTCTGACTGTCCCTTTGTAGATTGGACATTGACATCTCTCTAGTTAGGAGCTTTGTCTTATGTCTCTGGAGACAGGGAAATTATATTTAAGTATCAACAGAGAAGGCTTGTAAATTGAAGAAATACCAGTTCCATCAGTAAATGAAAATAAAGCATACTGATTATACTCCAGAGCACTTGTATTTCATCATCTTCATTTTGTGAAAACTCATCTTCTTTCATGTCCTTCATGATTTTACATCCTCCAGGACCAGAATTTCATATTTACATTTTCAGCTGATAATTATGGGTAAGAATATATTTGATGTTTTTTATCTGCTATTTAAAAATATAACAGGTTAGTAAGTTTAATTATTCCTTGTGATAAACTGATGGTTGGTAACCTTAACTAGAGAGAGCACATTCATTAATTTGTACTGATTTCATTTGTTTCAGGGTTGTGTAAGAACAAAAGACAGAAGGAAAGCACACAGGAACTTGCTTTCTCTACTGTAACAGCCATTAAGTTCAGTGTTCCGCTTTGAAGTCCCTATTATATTTTGGCCCATGAAAATTGATTAAGAAGATACAAAATCATTCTTAATAACAGACTTTCTCAAGCCCTTTATATGTAGGAGAGAGAGAATTTTTATGAAATGTCATACCCTTCATGGAAACAAATGTCAAGGAAAAGAATGTGAACAAAACTTTTAATATTCTATCAAGTGCTGAAGAAGCCCCTAGAATTTCTAACACCTTGCCTTTAGAGCACGTTTCACCATCTAATCTGCCAGATCTTCACCAGGATTTTTCCAAAAGTAGTACATCTCAAAGCTGGATCCCAGAAAAGGTGACCAGGCACTGCAATAGTATCAGAGCCATCAAATTCTTCAGACATGTCTCAAACATTCTTCTCCAGAAGACCTCTCTTCAAGATGTGTTACATCTGTGGCAGAGAATTTGGGTCACAGTCTATTTCTATACATGAACCTCAGTGCCTAAAGAAGTGGCATATTGAGAACAGTCAGCTACCGAGGCACCTTAGAAAGCCAGAGCCCAAGAAACCTGAGGTCTCTACTGGTGGTTCCTATACACTTGCAGATGAAAATGAGGCAGCTTATTATGGTGTTCAAGCCCAGTTTGTGCCCTGTGGAAACTGTGGCCGAACCTTTTTTCCTGACCGTCTCCCTGTGCATGAAAGGTGTTGCAAAGGAGGTAGCAAAGGAGGTGTGAGGCTGCCAAACTCGTAGATCTGGCAACAGACCGAGATCTGGAACTGGCTCAGCAAGTGGTGATCCATCTAAGGCACATCAAGGAATGAGCAGGGCTGCACCAGCTGTATCAGACCAGATAAATTGCAAAGCATGTACTGTGTGAAAGGGTGTGGATGCATCTTGATGCTTGGCACTCCAGAGCAGACTGGCTTCCCATCAATTTTAAAATCACTTCTTTTCAGAAGGACATTTTAGCTCCATGCAAGTGTTTCTCTGCTAAATAGAGGGTAAAGAAAAGGGAAATACTGGGAAGGGAATAAGGGAAATTACTTAATCATATTTGTTTTTACTTTGCTTTTGAATGGGAGGAGTTGGGTTCTCTGTTGTCCTTTAAGAGTTATATCCTCAAGAGAAACTATTGCTTCCTATAGTTCCCTAGGAGATTTTATTGAGCAGCTTGGGCAAGGTCTGGATGTTATATGTTTTAGGAGATACCAGGTATTTTTATTTAGCTAACAGGAAATACAATGTTTCATTGTCCTGTAAGCATCCAGCACTTCAAAACGTTATTTTCATATCTTACCGTTATTCTTAACCTTGGCATGGAACATGAGTTTACTGAGGACTGCATGTTCAAAGGCAGCAGCTCTGGGTATAACAACAACAAAATAAATAAGGCTGCACATTTTTTTCCACTGAATTTGATTCACAATCCAAGAATAAAGAAGCTGATTCACATTATCCAAAAGCTACACAGAGTTTTGGAAAATGGGATATTTTTTTCTGCATTTGTTTCTGCACAAGCTGTCTTTTGGCCAGGAGTTTTGTAAGATAGATGTCTAAATTTAGGCTCAGTGTCCAAATTAAATGGCTTTTTTTTTTTCAAATGTGGGTTGGAATCCTGATTGCCTGCATTAGTTTTGAAAATGGGATTTAGCTCTCTCAGTCAGCAAAGGAATGGAATGCTATGCAGAGCATTTCTAAAGATGCTTTAGAAGTCAAAGTATGTAACAGTTTACCATCTGCTGAATAAAATGAAGATCATAGCATTACCCTAGCTCACATGAGCTACTCTAGCTCACACTATAAACTGGTTTTTATTATGCTGTATGAGGCCACTAATTGATGGATTTTTGAAACTAAGGTTCATTCCTCAAGTCTTTTATCAGCAAATTTAACATAGTCCACAAGTAGTTCAAACTGCTGCAGAGCTGCCTTCATAGCTGTAGGAAAAGTAATGCTGTTACAATACATTGTACTCTTTACCAAAGAACTGTAATTGCTCTAAAGGTTATTGTTTAGTGAAAGGCATGGGTGTGAAGCAGAGAGTTTAATCCATTACACATTATTCTGTAGGTTAAAAAAGAGAGGGTGAGGGGAATTTTCTATAGTTATAATACCGCCAAAAAAAAAAAACCAAAACCACCCAACCAAAAAAAAAAAAAAACAAGTTTAGAATGTGGTTTGGCGCTGACAGTGACTCTAAAAAATGTTACCCTCTTGCACAATGTATCTGCTCCCTTTGTGAATTTGCTCACATCTGCTGACTTGTTGAACAACAACATTATTATCACTTTTTACTTCTGTGAGCTCTGCACAGCCAAAATGAAATCTGTTCAAATATGCTCTTCCTTCTCTGTGAACAACAGGTTTCCTCATTTACTTCCAAGCAGTTACAGTTCATCAGTTGCAGCAGAATTAATGAGGCTGTACAGATTGCAGTTTGTAATTGACTTTGAGGGACTTTGTTATTAACAATGACTTTCAGGAGGGGATGATGAATTTTACCTCTCTGAGCTCTATTATGGTATTATTTTTAGAGCTGTTCTTTAGTACAGAGTTATGCATTAAACACAGGGGTGGGATGGGAAGACTGAAAGAAATATCCTGTGATCCAAGGGGGTTCTTCAGGACTTGTAGGCAGCTTATAAGAAGTTGTCAAAGGAGGCCACTTTCCTATAGGTTTAAATTCTCTGTGAGAGGATCTTCATTTCCAGTTGAACATTTTAAAAGGTCCACACATTGAAGGGTGTGGAAAGCACTAAGCTTATGTAATAATGCAGATTAGCTATGAACAGGGACAAAGTCTGTGTCTCCTCTACAGCCTTCCTCTTTTTCCAGCCTATAGTTTTAATTTTGTTCATCTTAATAGCTACTCAGCTGCTTATTAATTCTGTTAAAAAATAGTGCTTCACTAGTGGTGGAGTGAAATGACAACTGTTTTAGTCCTATCTGGAAAGCATTTGGGGCAGTCCATGTCTTATTTAACAGACATATTCACTGTGACAGTGAATTATATAAGTACTTGCTTAAAGTCCCAATTCAGCAAAACATCAGAGGAAAAGAATAACTAAAAAAAACCCCACCCAGCCGTTATATAAGTGTATTTAAGAGAAGTAATGCTACCTTCAAATAAATCTATGCAATGAAAGATGCCCTAAATTAAAAAGCTGGAATTTCCTCATTTTCAAAATAAAGTTCTGACTAATTTGGTGGTACACCACATAAAGGGCATTTTAACTTTATAACTGCAAGCACGTCTCCCTATATGCCTCTACCTGTGTGCCCTGGAGTTCTCTTCCCTTTAGGATGTGGCATCAACTATAGGCTGGTATCATGACTGACAAACTCTTTTTCAGTTCGGCACCTTCAGAGGTGGAGACTGAACAGCCTCTGTAAACTATCTCTTCCAGTACTTGTTCTCACTCTCAGAATCAATGGACATATCTGAGTTAATCATGTCTGGCTGTGTAAAACAGCAGCCTATGCTTAGAGACTCTCAAGGGTCACATCAGCTCCGAAATTCTGCTTTGGGTTCTGCAGTGATACCCCAAACAATGGAAGTGGTGTCTGGAGCTACTGAAACTCAGACTTGCACTAAAATAGTCTTTATTGTTTCATAGACAAAAATGTGTGATACATGTAAATGAGCATCAGTAGCTTGCTGTGGGTTTGAGTTAGGGGGTTTTGACTACAGGTAACACTGATCTTAAAAGCCTATTAGATGGTGCTGCCATCTGCTGTTTTCCGCTTATCCGGTTAACGACCTAAAAAGATTTCACTGATCTTCCTTTGCTGAATTGTAATGCATTTTAACACAGTGTAAATTTTGAAAATTTGTGTAGCAACAAGCTTGATGTTGTATTTTACTCTAGCATAAAGCCATGTAGCATCTTGGTAAAGGGAAGACTCCTTCAGCTGCAGAGTAATTCTATCAAAGGCGGGAAGTCAATGATGAGCTTTTTTAGCTCATCATTTTTTTGTTTTTGAACAACTTCCTAGGAGAATACTGGCAAGTAAATTTGCAAATATAGAAAGTTAGATGAGAATAGACAGTGAATGGATGAATTGAATGATAATATTATCATTGGGAATGACTGAGCTTCCTTCCTTTGCTTGCACACAGATGCCATATTCAGTATACTGACTTACTCAATTTAAAAAGAAAGCACATCAGGAGCAAAATTGGGTATTTCAGTGCTCCCAGTGGAATAGTATTTTTAATTAACATGCATCATCTTGCAGAATTACCTTACTGTTCAAGAAAATTTCCTACACAGGCATGTGATCAGTTCCTAACATGAGTGCTGTTGTGTCTTTTTCAAAGATTTGGTAGGCTGGGAAGTGCAGCTTTGGATAGTCATGGGAACCATGCTATACCTTGTCCCTGATCCTTATACAAAATGCATTTTACTTGACAGAGAGGAATGTGTGGAAGCGACTACTTTCATATGATAGAATGCTGCTGCTAAGTGCTTGTGCCAATTGTTTCCTGAGCCTCTAATCTTTGGGCAATTCTAGTCTATGCCAAGAGCTCTGTCCTACGGCGGAATGCCTCCTCTCTTCCCATTGAAATACATGGATAATTAAACAAATAAGAAAAGGCAGAGGTGTGTGCAGTCCTGGATGATAAATATTTATTTAAGGGAGTTTGGAAGCCAGTCTTATTGTGTGTACTTAAGAAGAAATAAAAAGCTTTGTGCAGTATGGAAGGATTTGACCTCATATAACACCATAACAGCAGCCTGGGGCTAACCTTAAGTAATGTCAGGTCTATTGAAAATACATAGTTGCATAGCCCTCTGAGCTAAATAACTTCATTCATAGTCACGCAGACATACTTAGCAGTCTTGGAGTAAAAAGGAAAATATTGAGACACCAGAGGAAAGCCTAACTACACTGTTAGGTATTTGTAGGTATTTTTATAATAACACATATCCTCAGGAGCAGACCTTCCCTACAACTCTTTTTGAAAGTTAAAAACAAAGCAATGAACAGACAGCCTAGCCACTGGCCTGTGAGTAGTTTGGGTTGGAAAATTGTGGTGTTTCCAAAAATAGTTTAGTTTCAAACTGCAGGCCTCCAGATGTGATATTTGGGATAGGCACACTGAAAATAAAAAGAAATGAAGGGTAAATATCATCAGCTGTAGAAATTCCAAGTAAAGCTTATCATATCTTGGATTCCAAAGTTAAAAGAAGAAAAATCTGTTACTACCAGTTGTTAGGCTAATCTCTTTCAGGTTTTAAACATGTGTGCAGAGAAGAATTTGTACATATAATTGTATGTGTGGTGATGGGTCAATCTCAGCATTTTTCTGGAATAAAAATAATTCTGTCCTAAGAGTAATCTGATTCCTTTTAATTAATTCTGCTTTCTGCTGTTTCTGTACCATTTTTAATTGTGGCAATTACAAAAGGCAGACATTTCTACTTGAAAAGATTTCTGCATTTGTACTAGGATTCCTTTTTCCTATTCCGTTAGTATATAAAGAGTCCCTACAAACCAAATGTAAATCAAATTGCTCTTTCCTAGTTTCCAGCCAATAAGTAACCATTTAAATTAATGGCAGGAACCTAGCTAATGAAAACTAGTGGGGAAAGTGTGTTCCCAGTGATTTTATACCTGGCATTTTTTTAAGAAACCATTTCTAAAATAGTATAACCATATGCACAGCAGGCATGCACACTGAAAAGAGTTCTCTGACCTCAGGAGTTTAGATTATAATCTCCTTATCTAAAGGTCTCCAGAGCCCACAAATAAACATAAAGTATGTTCAGAAGACTTGGTATCTGGACCCAGAGTCTTACTTCAAAATCAGACAAGTCCTAGCTCACCCCTTGAAGTAAAGAAGTCGGTGAAATTTGATAGTGAAAATTATGAGGTGTTCTTAAAACAGCTGTTGCTGTATTCATCTAAAAATAGGAGAAGAAGGCTATATTTTTATATAAATTAGAAAACATGTATATATAAAATACTTTGTTATCAAAGATAGCAAGGAAATTCCATTTGAAAGTCAAGAGGATGAAAATGTCCTTGGAGAGACTGTCTCTGGATGTTATATTTCAAGACACTGAGAATTTTCCAGATGAAATCCACCTTTTCCCAACAAGAATACACTTTATGGAGTAGTATTTCTTTCATGTAAGTGAGATTACATGTGTGATACAGGAAGGCAATCTTATGCAGATTGTTCACTAATGACATTTTCAGACTGTAACATAAATGTGAGAAGAACTGTCCAGAACTTCTTGAACACGTTAATGGGCTGACAGAAAGAGTCATAAATACTGGAACAGGTTATGCTTTGTCTTACACAGCAGCAGAGGCAAAAATGGAAACCCCACTACGCTTGATTGAGTGAGAAAGGTTTCCCGTATTTGGTCTGGCATGGCTGTCTAACTTGAGGAGGGCAGGGAATAGCTCATCTCTTACTGGTATTCTGCAGTCAGAAGTGTAGGAAGTGCTGGCAGTTGTGAGACTCATCTGTGTGCTTCAAAGTTCTTCTCTACAGCATGTTTTTGTTCCTACTTCCTGGAGCACGGCTGGTACTGACACCACGCCTAGCCCAAGACTCGCCTAAGGACACAGCCAAGTCCATAATCTGCAATACCACAATAATTATACATTTTTCAGCCTTAGATTATGTATTTGTGAGGTTTGGGGTTGAGGAATCTTTTTCTTCCGTTGTTGAGCTGTTTTCGTCTGAGAACAAAAGCAGATCTTCAGTGTGGAAACAATTACTTGCTTAGAGTCCAGTTCTGCCCTTGCTGCAGTCACTGGCAAAGTTCACACTAAGGCCTTCGGGATAAACAAAGAGTAGTTCCTATTTTGCCCCTCATCCTGAAATATCTTGGATTGGTTTTAGTTTTTGAAGGCCAAGAATTACAACAGCTAAATGTCCTGTGACAAATGTGGGGTAAGGAACCACCATCACCTCTTGGGACAGCTGCCCTCATTGTCCCCCTTAAAAGAATACTAAGGCTGGGCACAGCTCTTTGAGCTGTGTTCCGATGGAAGATGAGTCTTTCTGTTACTGTAAGAGACATCAAGAGTTCATCTGAGGAAGCTTTTGTTGCTGCTTTCCATTTTACTTCTACTTGGTAAGTGAAAAATGGCTTCAACCATTTAAGGTGGATGCTGCATTGCAACCTAATGAAGCAGAGGAGTTGTTTCTGCCTGTGAAGACAGAAACATTTCCTTGAATTCAAAGGTATGAAAATAGAGGAGATTAAACTTAGCACAGCTAAGTATTGATTAGTCACACACGTGAATTTTCAGCCCAGCATCTGTAGAGGAAACCTGCCTGTTCCAGGTGCCCAGTTAATGAGATAATATCTCTGACAAACTTCAGGACTGAATCCAAACAAAACCAGGCTGAAAGAAACAGTTACACTGATTTCACAGATACCAGGTTCCTTATCTACATGATTGCTTTCATACAAAGTCATTCTGATTCAAAATTAATATTGAGAACAATATTTCTTCTTCTTCACCATTGTTATTTGCAGGCAAAATTGATAAGACAGCCACCAACATTAATTTCCTGCATGTATGACTATGAAACAGTATCTGTTAGTGTACTTGAGCCACAATGCCTGAAAAAATGGCACCAGGAGAATGACAACCTTCCCAAGCACTTGAGAAGGCTGGCGCCCAAAAAGCCTGAAGTCAGAACTGTGCAAGGTAAGCTACAGACCAAATTAAGAGGGAAGAGCGAAAAAGTGGGAGGGATAAGAAAAAAAATATATTTTAAAGCAAGAGATAAACAGTTTACAAGTACTTCGTTCTCCAGTTTACTTTCAAGAGGTTGTTTTAAGCTTTCCTTCTGTGAAGTATCCATCCATAGAAGTATGGTCATTATCTTTGGAACATGCCTTCTGGGAGAGTCCCTTCAATGTGTCAGTATGTCCTGAATCAAAACACAAATAGATTAGCAATCCACAAGTACATCACTATCTTTTGACTCCTTTTAACACTGTAGACAGGCATGTGTTAAAACAAGCAAAACCAAACAAGAATAATGTGCAGACATGACACAGAATCATTGAAATAAAATACCCTCAGGCAACATAGGTGCAGATACTTCAGCCATATTCTTCTACAGTCAAAATCCCTTGTTATTTACAAGTCTACTTATTATAAATAAATTGTGAGACACTGTAATATAAACATAGTGAAGAAAAACAATATATGTAGTATAAAGTAAATACTTTCTTTGTGCCAGTTTTACATGTTTGTGCTGTGGGTTCTGTTTTCTAAGATTCCACTTCTTCAGATCAACAAACACAATGAATCCCAGCACCCACAGAGATGGGCTGCCATATATATCCCAGGGTTGTATGCTCACCGTAGGATGAAAAGGAATTCCTATCCATGGTTCACCTGGAAGCTGTTCCCAAGACTTCCCTATTCTCACATAAAGTTATTTCACCTTTCTTGCTGGATGCTTTTCCTGGCCCTGCCAGCTGGTCTGAGCTACTTTGGGCCAAGTTTGGACCACTTCCTCACAGGCGTTTTTGGTTTTTTTTATGTTCCCCACAATTTCCCTCAGCTTCCCCTAATGTCTGGAAAAGTAGACAAAGTCTCCTGCTACTCACTTGTGAAAGAGTCACACACAAGATCAGTTTACAGCAGTACAAAGAAATATGTCCTCAGAAGACATGCAGGAGAGAACAGGATCACTGAGAACACTAACCAGATGTTCAAAATAATAATCAAAGTTCAAATAATATCAAATTGGAACTTGGTTAACAGATGCCAAGTGGCATAGTTGAATCTGCAGTAAAAAATGGGTTCAAAAGATATATTCATTGTATTTTCTTTTTTAGATGTTAAGCACTTTTTAATTATTACACATTGTGTGGTAAAACAGATGGGGAAAATGAGAATTCCATGTGAAAGAAGAGGATGCAAAAGGACAAATCAGGTTACTTTGAAATACACTGTTCTTATTTTGAAGGAGTGGAAGCAGAAAGACAGCCACTCTTTGAGAAAACAATCTAGCAGAAGGCTCCCAGATATGAATCAGAAAATTGTCTCATTTACCCAATGAGTCATATCAGGCGCCTCAAATCTCCTGTGAGGTGTTGTGTGCCCACAGTTCCTCTGGGGATACTGACCTGCTTCCAGCATCTGTCCCTAGATGCCTGCTGATGCAAGCCTGATCGGTTCTGTAGCTTGAGCTAAAACTGTTGCTCCCCCTGCAGCTGCCTCATACTCCTGGCCTTGAGAAAATAATCTCAGTGTTGTTCTTTTTCCATGAGACTTACCCTTGATCATGTGGTAAATGCTATAATGACCTTGAGACCACATGCATGTGCTGGTTGTCTCACAGTTTCTCAGCTCAGGGGGGAGGGATTACCCCTGTTGTTGAATGAAATAGACAATGTTCAAAAAAAAGCTCAGAAATATTAACTACTTACATAAAACTTTTTATAACTTACATAAATCTTTTTCTGAAAACTCAAGTGTCACGGGAAGATGACTGCCCTCATTACACAGTGTTTTGTTTGTGGAATGCCTAACACATGCCTGCAAGGAGAAAGTCATCTCTCTTTCTCCCTCTCCTTTTTTTTTTTTTTAATATTCCATAAACTTTCCAAAGTACAGAAAATACACATTCATTTCCTGCAAGCAAAGGGGATACTTGTCTCAGCCAAGAAAAGAAACACTACTTGGTTGCTCTTCTAACAAAAAGAACATTAGGAACAGGCATATTAAGAGATCTAAGGCTTATTGTGGTTATGTGAACCATTGGATATGAATCATATTAAAATTGTATGGGCCTTTAATGAAGAGCTCTATCATGTGCCAATGACAGAAACCATGGAACATTTTTAAATGCACAAATCCTTTTCTTTTAAAAATTGTCCACTGCTAACAGTTCAAAGAAAAAACCCCAGATTTTAAAATCTTTTTCTATCTTATCATACTAAATAAGAAGGGTGAAGCAAATGCATCTTCAGTTTGAGCCATGGGGATTTTTTTCTGCATGTACTTCAAATGAAAACCCTTATGATCTAAATCCAGGTACTAAGCAACCTGCCTGGCCTTATTGCAAATAAGTTTGAAACAACACTATGTGAAAATCCATTTCAGAAGGAAAGTCCATTTCAAGATGAAAGTAAACAGGTTTTTTTATTTATACCCAAATTAAATCTTGAAAATACATCTGAGTGTTTGAAGAATTCTCATGAGTTTTCAGAGCAGTCATTCTTCCTGCAGTGGAAAATAATGAGGGTAAGGCTGGATTAGTGTTTAGATGACAATGGATGCATCAGTGCAATGACCTCACAGGAAGTTGTGGCTTAAAAGTACTGTAGGTTTCGTCTGTAAGATTTTAGGCTTGTCAAAGATTTACTCCCCTTTTTAGTATAACCTGCATAGACTCCAACAGGAAGAAAATTGGGCCCCTTGTCCAGAGCAGTACAAAGAGCATATTCTCAAGTACAATATGCTCCCACCCATTGCCATGGTCAGATAACACATGCTTGTTAAACTGAGCTTGAAGTAAAGCCAAAAAGTGAATTTGCTGATAGTAGTATGTGTGCAAAGATGTTAATAATTAGCTGAGAATGCAGATCATAACACACAGCATGATGTTTTCTCTATACTCTCATACAATGCAAAATGATTCAGTTTGAAGTTAATTTAATTCAACCCCTGGGACAAAAAACAGAGTCTTTTTTATATATATTTTACTCTTTTGCTTCTTGCTTTTCTTTTTCATTTGCAAAAGCAATATGGTTTGGTTAAACTGAAAGGCTCAGTCAACAGGTATTTCCTGAAAATATTTTCCATAAAGAGTTGAATGTGGGTCTCCAGAATGAAAGCTGATACTTTCTTTTTCTAATTTTCCAGCCGAGGGTTTCTATGATCTTGATGCTTTAAATGAGGCTGTCTGGACCAGTGCCCAAGCCCAGAGAGTTCTATGTGATATTTGTGGGCGTACTTTCTTCCAGACAGACTGATCGTCCACCAGAGGTCCTGTAAACCGAAACGTGCAAAGTGAAGTGGATGTAACACACATGCATACAAATGCATGCCTGGTCACACAGACACACACACACACATTTATCCTAAGCTCAGTAAAGTGTGTGTGTGTGTGTGTGTGTGTGTGTGTGTGTGTGTGTGTGTGTGTTTGTGCACGCATACACACACACGAATGCACACACATGAATACACACACATGCACCCGTACCTTTCAGACAGGCCATGAGAGAAATAAAATTCATCTGGAGAGACATCGTCATCAAAACTGTATTGTGTAATGATATCATGTGCTCTCTAAAAGTCTCCAGAGTAAAAATCAGCAGTTGCTACTAAAGTGTAAAGTCAAATACAGAAAATTAGTTCTTTGGAAATTTTGCTTTTCCTCTTTCAGAGATTCTCTGGTTAGTGTAAGGACCTGTAGCTGAACTTGACTAATCAGAGAAACCAAGTAGTTCCTTTAAGTTTGTTCATTTTTCTTTGGGTTTTTCAGTTTTTTTTTTTTTGTTTGGAGCACGCCAGTGTTCACATCCCTGTGTAACTGCATCTCATGAAGTCCTTGACTGCTACGATTGAAACCTTCCCATAAAAAGGGATCCAGCTATGTGGTAGAAACAGACACAGGCTTTTTTAAAAAACACCCAAAAGTACCCTCTTCTTGCTTAGAAATGATACTGACCCTGTGATTTATCCTCAGCTCAGTAAACTGATCATGCCAAAAAATTTATAAGTCAGAGAAGCACATCTTGGGCATGAACTTTGTAAAAGAAAATTTTAATATCAAGACAAAACAAGCATAATGTGCCAGATGGCTGGCATAAAATACCACCCTGCCCTGTGTAACAAATGTGGCCATAACAGAGTGCCAGTGCTGGCAGGAAGGGTAGGTATTATACCAGAAAGCCATGGGAAAGATGTTTGAAGGTACTATTTTGAAAAATACTGTTATTTTATGTAGAGGAATGAGTGCCAAAACATACCGGTATACGAATAGGCTAAACACATGAAGGAAGTAATACTCCCTTTTACAAGGTACAGCAGAGAGCAATTATTATTATTTTACTTACTCTGAAGCATTTTATTAAGTGGTGAGGTTATTGAGAAGGTATGACAAAATCCAGTACAAGTTGTGAACTAGCAATCCAGGCTTCCTGATAGGAAAGATACCGTACCTCATGTATGGGCTTAAGGCCTAGAGTTGTCTGTTAGGTATTATGTGATTGATGTGACTTTTCTAAGAGCGTTCACACTTACTATTGTACTTACAAATTAGAGGAAGTGAATGCTTTCATGCATACTAAAATGAAATATGGGTACCAACAACTTTTCTTTTCCAAGCTATCAAGCTGTGTGATTTGTGGAGCGAGTGAAACAAGAAGTAATATCATTGTTCTGTTATTAGAGAAACTCTCCTGGCTCCAGCCCTGGCGGGCTGTTAATTCAGCCTGGAGAAGTACCAGCATTCTTTGGTGAAAATAATTTCCAAAACAATCAATGGTACCTCAGCAGCCCTTTCATCTTTGGAAGGAGAATTGTATAGTCTGAAGATAAATATCTTCAGAAGTCAAAGGTTCAGTTTCTGTTCTACAGAACAAAGCTGTGTAAACCCTGCAGATCTGTTCTTAGTGTCTCCAGCGTAAGGAGAGGTGCTGTTGGAGCTGGACCAGTGCCCTCCCTCCTCCTTTTGGCTAGGAGAAGGCATGTGGCCTGAGGACAGAAGAACAGAGGCACTGGTTTGTGGTTGCTAGACTGGCTCCTAGGAGCTGCTGCCTGGCAACATACACTGCAAGCCCCTGAGGCTGTTCTAAGTCACACCAAGGACTGGTCCACTGACAAGTGGTTTGGTAATTGGAGGATTATGGATGTCAAACAATCTCACCTTGGTGTCCCCTCTTCCTCTTCTTGGAATATGCCCTTTTCTTAGACATGATAAGTACTTTTTGGCTACATCTGCCTCATTGGGTTATTGAGATTCACTACAGTCACTTCAAAAGCAAAACTGCATTTTAAGGAAATTAAGCCTTTGCAGAGTCACTGCAGTGTTTGGCATTAAAAATTTAGTTCTGCCTTTTGGTGGGATTCACATGTCAGAGTTCCTGTGTCATTCTGAAAGTTGGACTTAGTGTCTTGAGGATTTTAAATCTGTCAGAAATTTCATCCAGAACACTTTTTCTGTGTTTCATTGTCAGTTCTACACTTGTATATTTTACGTTTCTGGAATTTTTTCCCCGAAAGCAGTAAATCTGCCTGATGAGCAGAATGTTTATAAACAATAAAAAAGCACCAATACTAAATGTACATTGTGTCTTACCCAGAAGTACTACAGGAATGTGGGAACTCCTGAAGCCATAAACCTAGAGTATGTTTTCCACATCATCTTTTAAGGAAGGCAAATGAGGATCTGGCAGATTAAGAGCTGTCTCTGCTACTAGGTGACTGCTACTGAGCTCTGAATTTAACGTGGGATTTGAGAAATGATGAGTCTCACCACTCATGAAGTCAAGGCAGCACTAGGCTGTGAGGGCTGATGGTGAGATCAGAGCATGCAGGAACTCAGCTGGAGGCAACAGCCCTCAGAAAGATCTCAAAGGTTGTAGCAACAGTTGTAGCATACCCTTCCCTCCACAACTTCATGGGAACAATGATTTCCAAAATATGTATAAATATAAAAATCACTGACATTGGAGTGCATATTGTTCCATTTCAGACTGTCACTCACATCACAAGGTTTCTCTGTCACAAGCTTTTCTGTTGAGCTCACAAGCTCTGGTGTGTGTGTGCCAGTGATGATGATGAGTTCAAAGCAAGCTTTGTTCACCAGGAGAAACACTGAGAGTGCCTTCATGGTTTGCTCTCAACAGAATTAAAATGAGATCTTATGAGCATTTTTCATTATTGCTTGGCATGTATCATTCTGAATTTTTTTGCAGGAGAGGAAAAGGAAATGAGAAATTGAGCTACTTTGCTTCCTTTGTTTCCGTACTTTAGTGATTTGTCATTTAACCTTATCTCATCCACTGTTGGCTCAATGTTATTTCCAGCTGAATCCCATGGTTCTTACTGCCACAATACATTTAAAGAGCTGGAAAATACCTTCTGGTACTTCAAAACCAGTGACATTTCTTCTAAATTCCCACAATTGTGCTGATAGCAGCTAAAACTATTCCTGGACAAAATATACAGAAATAGGACATAGATTGACAAGCAAAGTTCAATTACACTAAACAAATGAACATGCACTTTCAGATCATAAGTAAAAGCTATGGTTTATGTTTTAGTTCAGCCATTTGAACCTATCAGTTCCAAATAAAAAATGAGACATTTTATAAAAGCAAATTGGAAGATCACAGTCAAGCTAGAAGTTTAACTGCAGACTTCAAAAATTGGGCATTAATGAAAGAATCCATAACTGCAGGTAAGTATTATATGTCAAGTCTTAAAATTTATTGAGTTGGGAATGTCACAGTTACCATACAAACTTAAAAAGATCCTGCATAATAGGGCAGTAGTAAAAAATGCCTAATAGGCCTGAACAAAACAGTTGTTTCATGGATCTTTTTTCTTAAAGACTACTAGGACTGAATAGACCACAGCTTGAGGAACAAAAACTTTAGTAATTGTAGTGTCAGTTTCTATTAAAGATAGCGAGCACTTACATGCATCTGTGAATTCTCTTTGCAGGGCACAGACTTGGAAAGCATATAGCACTGTATAGAAATGATGTTTTCAGTATCAACTACTGACATTTTGAATGCCTAAGCTTTAGTCTAGGGTTTGAAAACATGATATTTGATTCTGTACACACTGAAACAAATCCTACAGTAGTAAATGGGTACAGGATGATCAGATGCTGACACATGTATGTGTCTTAATCAAATTAGATTGTGCAGGTTTTGTAATGGCACACAAGCTTTCAAAGGCTATGTTTGCTTAACAATAGAATTCCGTAGTTGAGGATTTTGGCAGTGAGTTGGTCCATGAAGAAGGAATTCTAGATAGGCTTTTGTCTGAACCAGTATTTTTTTTTGAGGGTCCTGTGATTAGTTTTGCTTCACTGTCTGTGGGGATAAGGTTTCTGAATTCTGTATTTCTAAACTGTGTCAACCACAGTGGGTACAAATGAGTTTGCTGTATCAGGAGACAAGCCACCCTGAGCTACACAGTAGGATTGTGCAAAAGCATGATTCAACAGGGTCATGAAGTCCACCAAAATCCAAAACCTGCAAGCCTGGAAAACCCTCCAAGAAGTTGCCTGAGGGACTATCAAAATTCTTGCCTGCTGTTACTGTTTATTGTCTCAATATCGTAACTTAGATACAGAGAGTATTGTTGAGTATCAGAGTATTGTTGGAGCATGAAAGGGTTAGGTACTCCTCCTAAATCTATTATTTCTTAAAAAACTTATGTCATTTTTAGTTAAGAAAAAAATTTATAATCTTTAGAAGTTGAGAAGAAAGAGCTGACAACAGGAAAATTTACCTAACAAGTGAGACTCTAGGGGGCCAGACTGTTTAATTTTCAAAAAAAGATTAAGTACTCTGGATAGTCTGTATCTATCCAGATTAAAGAGACTTCTTTCCAGAAGTAAACAACTGAACAATTTCCAAGCAGGAATTTGTTGCTAGTCAAACTGAGAAGTAAGAAGCCCAAAACTTTCAAACAGTTCACTGAGATTTTCAGTAGATTGTCTATCTCAGTATTTTTTCAAACAAATCTTTTTAAAAAGAAATTATGCATAGGCATAGGTCTAATATGAATAAATTTTGGCCAGCCTTGTATTACACTATAGCCTGTAGAACACCAGACTCTAAGATTCTTCCAGATTGTCATGAAATATAACAATTGGCATGTATTTTTCAGGAGAAAAAAACAGTTTGCGGAAGTCAAAGGAAAATATTGCAGGTAACCAGTGGTATCTCTGGGTTAGGTATTCAAGAATTCAAAGGTAGCAAATGAAAATAAGAAACTGAAAGATGCATATATTTTAAAAATTGTGCCATATCTCCAAGAATGAGAGCCCTCCCATCAAACATGAAAATAACAAGAGTGAACTGCTTTGTAAGGTAAGAATGTTTGAATTGAGTTAGGATTTGTATTTGGAAGCTGAATCAGACTGCCAAGTCAGATTGTGATAAGGAGTTCTTCAGAGCAGCATCGAGAGATCTCTGGACAAAAAAAAAAAATTAAAATACAGTCTCAAATGGAAGATAAACTGCCAGTCTCATAAGAAAGAGGAGATTGATTTCAAAACAAGTAAGTGCTTTGCCTTACTTGCTTTCTCTGGCGCCTTAAAGGGAAAAAGATTTACCTAGGTTAGCTCATAGGACTTGTAAATCTAAATAGTTAGGAAACTGGCTGTTTCGGGTTAGTTTCACACTTTATTTTTGTATTACATCCAATTCAAAACAAGTCATACTTACTGCTGTCTATTTATGCCAGGTTAAAGGCTGGAAAGATGTAAAATAAAGGCTGTGCCAGATACAGCTTGTGATAAAAGCAGATTTCCAAGACCACTTTCTCCAGTCTCCAGGCATCATCTTCCCTCTTTGTAAAAGTGCTGGTTTGTTAGCTGCCATAGCTTTCCCTGTAGTTGTTTTCCTCCCTGTGTCCCTTCCTCTACAATTTAGGCTTATTTGATTCATTTGGACTTGCAAGAGTCTCTTCTCTGAATAGCTTTTGGAGAAGTTAAACTTCTCATTGCCATGAGGCTGCAAAATGTGTGCAGCATGAAAAAGCCAGAGTCAGGAACATGGAATACACTCTATGCTCCATTTTACAAATCTCTAAGCTGGGTGCACTCGAGTAATATAGCAGAACCACATGGAGGCTTTTTAATCCTTTAATATGGAATATTTACATTATATCACTCGGAAGATAAGATGTAAAAGGAGTATGCATCTTGAAAAACACAGTTGTGTCTATGAGAATAGAGAGGCTCAATCTGTTCAGCTCCTCAAAGAGAAGACAGAGAGGCTATTTGATCTGTCATGAATGCCATATTTCAGCTCTGAATTTTCATAAACCAAGTACAAGGGTAGAAAGGATCACTCACAGAATTCCACTTTTGCATACTTCACCTTGACATGCCCAGGATCCCAAGCATGTTTTATGAACTTCATCTCATGTAGGTAACATAACGGACTAGATACCAAATTCCTCATTGATGTGGCACTAAAAATACCCAGTACAACTTCCAGAATATCAGCTTTAGCAAAATTTAGACTTCTGAAAAGACAAGAGAGGACACCCATGTCAGCTTGTCTTGGCTCTTTTGAAAAAGACTGTGGAAAATAACAGCAGGTTCCCTAGTGTTTTCCATGCAGTTTGGTCTGTGTAGCTAACCCAACTGCCAGAGAGCAGAGGCAGCTATTAGGACTGTGATTATGGTATGAAGTGGTCTGGACAGGCAGTTTCTTTTCAAGGGAGGTAAGAGGCCTTTCTCCTTCTGTTCGTCTGTGGTCAGAGGAGTTATATGCCTAGATATCTCAAAAGATCTAGCTGTATTTTACTAGAGTACTGTAAGCTAAATGATGGAATGAGCTGTTGGCTCGTGTAGAAGTTTGTCACATGTTAGGAAGGATCTGAAGAAGGTCTGTGGGCTTGATGATGAATACAGGACAAGTGTAATGTTAGGCAGCATAGACTGAAGAATGAAGAGAGCTTCATTCCAGTAGAGTTTCAACAATTATATATATGTGTTATGAATGTCTTGAGGGTTTTTTATTAGAATCAAGCAAGAATTTCTGGAGTCTTTTATTAGAATCAAGCAAGAATTTCTGGAGTCTTATCAGATCTATAGTTTGATTTTTCCCTAAATATGATCCTCTTAAGTATTAGTAGACTGCTATTCTAAGGGAAAACTTGTCTATGGAGAAGGGGAGGTGATAGCCTAAGTCCCAAGGTCCTTAGTCGGTGACTCCAGACTAACTTCCTTGTCTAGGTGGCACACTGAATGTCAGCATGTTCCAGACAAGCCTGGAAGTTTCACAATACTCCAAAAAAGAATCAGGCAGGACATCTCCGATCCTTAATAGCTGGCACTTCTTTACAACAGAGTTCCAGCAATACAGCCTGAAACAAATGGAAAGATAAACTCAGTTATTTGAAGTCAAAGTTTAATAAAACACAGCCCTTTTTCGGTTTTGGGGGGTTTTTTTCTGTGTCTTGAGCGTGTCCTTAGTCCTGTTGATAGCCTCCATCTGTCTGTATCATCCCCAATTTGAGTCTGCATTTTTTTCCATGTACAAAACCTGTTTACACCACCTCTCTTTGTAGATAGATGGTTGTTTTGCTTGTGACTTGATTGGCTCAGTTATGGGGTAGACTTTTGTATTTTCTTTACAAAATTATTTTCATCACGTAATTTCATTCATTTAAATAAAATGATGTAGAAAATTCTGTGCAGTAAAATTACACTGATACAGGTAATTAGTTTAAAACAGCCATATGAAATAACTATTCTTTTTTTGTCCAGAAGTTGCAATATCATCCTAGTTAAATGAACCAGCCCTTGCAGAACCATTTAGAGATATTTTTTCTGGATAAAATCAACATGAAGGTATGTCAAAGTTTCACTCCTCTCATTAGTATAAATGATCATAAAAACCCAGCTGGTATTGGGAGTGACAGTCTTCAATGCAAGCAAGATGTTGCAATGAATAAAGAGTGGAGCAGGAAAAGGATGCCAGTTGTTGAGAGCAGAGTTCCAGTACATACCCACAGCCTTTCCACTTTGTGGTAATACAGATGTTTCTGATCAGTTCCACTTGAACCAGTGAGGAAGTTTTTGCCTTTCTGAGAGGACAAGCTGCAGCTGAAGCTGTCCAGCTACGGTCTGCAGCACTGCATTTAAATGTCCATCTAACTTCAACTTAGCAGCTGATAGGTTGACCTTGAAAACATTCTAACCATGATGATCCAAATAGGCTTACACATTCTATTTGCAGACAGGTTTTGCAGTATGCATGATGTCCCTTGTTCTGAACTGCACCTGGCTGAACTGCCTTGAAAAAACCCCAGGTATTTACACTCATGTTGTATTTCTCAGAGTGCATCACCTAAAGTCTAAGAGAAATAGAAGGTTAGAATCCTTTGATGAAGGTCAAACATACATGTGAAACATATTTTTCAGTTACATGTTTTCCAAGAAAAACTTGATTAGACAGCGATAAATCCTCTGACCTGGGAGCTGGAAGAAACAAAGAAATTGCTCAGATGAAAACTGAGCATTTTTAGGATTGGGACTTTTGCTAGTTTTAAGAAGTTATTTGTCCTTGTTCAATAGAATAATGGTCAAGAGACCAAATTCTGTTTAGGAGTAATAGTAGAGGGCCAAACCATATCTTTAATTTTGATTTTGAATTTTTTAAAGTATCTTTCCCACCTCATTTTTTATGTAATCCAAACAATTTATAGATTAGAAAATCCCCCAAATTTATTGCATTGTTAGGTTTAATTTCACTTGTTTCCTGAGAGCTATTTTTGTGGAAGAAAGAATACTATTATCACAGAACATATGACACTTAAATGGCAAAGTCCCATGTGCAGCAGTTTTCGGCTAGTTCCCACTCATGATTTTTCTAAGCCTAAAGAGAGAAAAGATATTCAGGAAACACTTTGCTTGCTGCAAACTCATCACCAATTTGGACCGTTATTCACATTTACACGAAATATGCTGCATCATCTTGTAGATGAACTGCATTGCATAAAACAGAACTAAACAATGGCTGCATTGACAGGTGATTTCAGCTGGAAACTGATACAGTCTCACAGCAGCAGACACAGCACTCTACAGTATTTTTAAGACAACAGAAGTGACTAAAACATTCTTCATGGAAGTAATATAAATTATTCTATTAAAAAGAGTTCAAATACTTCTTGTTACCCTGTCTTTGTAGTATTAGACATTGCATTGTAGCCAAACAGCCCCTCTATTCAGTATATCAAATATGTTTTTGTCCCGTCTTTTAAACAGGTACTTTCACATGTGGTAAGAATTACCAAACTTGAACCTTAAAAATGGATTTACTTGCATTTTAACAAAAAACAGTTTGAATGGTCAGTATTCTGAAGAGGGGCTTGGGGATTAGTGAGTTTGTTGGAACCATTATCACATTAACACTGATAATTTTGTAATTTTTTTATTGTGACTCTCTTTGTTCATTCAAGTTTAAATTATTGGCAGCCCCGTTTCTGCAAGAGGCACTTGAAAATCAGCGTACTTGGCGGGTCTGTCTTGTGTGCTCCTCAGGCACTGAAGCCCAGCAGGTGGCAATATAAGCACTTCTTGTAATTTGAAGTCATTGAACCCTGGTAATCCAATAGCATTATGATTTAGCCTTTCAGAAGTCTGACTTGCATGGAAAATAAGCCTCAACACTAAAGGTGATTCTATTCACTAAAATAATGAAAATTCCATGCGTGAGAGTCTGGCATTCTTTCCATCTCTGGATCCTTCTTGTGTCTTTGGGATTTACCAAGTACTATTGCATTCATCTCAGATTGAACAGTGTCTTGTAGCTGCTGAGACCAGATTACATCTAGAAACACACCTCAGATATTTTCTTTTTTCTTTTAGTTGACAGAGTTAGCTCAGACCAGAAATTTCTCTTAAAGTGCTGTTCTAAGCAGGGTTTACATATGAATCATATGAAGTAAATATTCTCATATGGTTAGGGTTTCAAAAGTTTTGCTCTATCTGCAATTAATCAGCTTTCTTCAAAACTGTGACCTCCTTCAGCAGTATGACTTCAAGGTCACATCTTCTGGTGGCTAACACCGGTTTCCAGCTCCTTTTGTACATGAATGTTCTGTTTAGAGAGGGATTAAAATACTTAAGATTGGACTAGAATGTTTTATTTCTAAACAGACTCAAACAAAGAGTTTCTGGGAAAAGGTATGTGAAGGGTACAAAGAATGTATTGAAAGAAGATATTTTAGCCATAAGCTACTCTCATAAAGTGTCCTGTGTATCTGTAAATGCTTAGATAAATACATTAAGAAAGTGAGTTGTAGTGAACATCAAGTTTTCTTCCAGGCTTCTGGATATGGAAGTAACTGGAGAGTCCTCCAGGGTGAAATTAAGAACGAAAAGTGCTGGAGAGACTCTAGGAACTCCACACAGACTGCCAAGGCATCTGACAGACGCTAATAACTGTAATAGTTTTCACTAGCGCTTCACCTTCCTTTCAGGGCTCTCTGAGTACTTTAAAACCAGCCATCAGTTCAGCATTACAGCCTTTGCCAGGCAAGGCTCATTAACACCACACTAAAGCTTTGAAACTGATTGCTGGAGTGAAATGTTACAGATCAGTCCCATTTTCCTCTGCCCACCCTAACCTCCAAGAGATGGACCCTGACTCAGTGGTTTGCTAGGGACTCAAGGTTTGCTGGAAGCTGGATCTTCTGAACTATAGCAGGCAATGTAGAAGTTAAAATTAATATTTAATGTTGTAAACCAGTGCTAGAATAAGTCAGAAGCAGATAGATCAATATGACTATGTAAAATCTTTGACATTTACTGTACTGCTGACAAGAAACAGGTCTTTGCAAATGCATTCCCATACAGGGATCATGGGAACTGGTTGCTTCTGTTCATAGTAGTGCTGTTGCTTGAGAAATCTGTTGAGTAATCTGCTTGATGCCAGGTCCTGTATTCCTCAGCAATATTTATGTAATACCTGCTACTCACACCCATGTCACATATCTGGAGCAAAAGATGCCCACCCTACAGACCAATAATGTATGAAGGAGAAGATAGTTCACTCCAAGCATTCCCCCTGACTCCCAGAGGCCCCTACACAAGAAAGAATCTTTCAGTAATTTCTCACATGCCAGGCAGGATCCTTATGCTATATGAGGACAAGTCAGAGGATACT
Organism: Lanius collurio; assembly: GCA_020086605.1. Taxonomy (NCBI): domain Eukaryota; kingdom Metazoa; phylum Chordata; class Aves; order Passeriformes; family Laniidae; genus Lanius; species Lanius collurio. Next base: position 5,685,559 of record JACBWW010000028.1, read on the forward strand.
ATAAACATACTTATCTGACATTCTGCACAGTATTTTCTTAACATTTAGACACTTAGCTTTCTGGTATATTATTTGCTCTTTTGGCTTTAATTATGTTTTTGGTTTTGTTTCTTATTTTGCTCTTTTGCTAAAAAAAAAAAAAAAAAAAAATTAGAAGGAAAACAGAAGGATATAAACCCGACAAAATGTGCTCTCTCAGGCCAAGTCACTGTCCAAGTGACACGTGGGGCTCAGAGGAGGTCACTGTCTGCCTTCTGACCAGGCTGTATTTGGAGAGGGCATGTGGTTTTCAAGATGAGTTCCCAGAGGCAACACCAGGAACCTTAGCAGGTTTCTTCTGCTGGCTTTGACAAGAGCCGAGGCCCTGTCAGTGAGAGAGATGAAGATCATCTCCTTTCTAAGTCAGACTGTCTGACAGACTCTCATGAGAAGAGACCACAGTCTGACAAGCAAGTCTCAGCGCTGTGTTACAGTGCTACTCATGGTCTGTGACTCCCTAGCCTTGGGCCACAGCCTTCAGACACAGACCCATGTGGAAGAAAAGCCAGGACTCTGGCACACCACCACCATCTGGGTTTGATGAAAACAGCTCAGAGGCGAGGCCACCCATTAAGCTTTGGGCACCAGCATCACCCTCTCAGCAGCTATTCAACATCACATGGACCCTCAGCTTGCAGGGCAGGAGCCCCATGCCTGTGAGGATGCATCTTGGCTGAAGTGTTTCGATCTGGGGAAAGAGAGGTGGGAGGTAGTTGGGAGAAGAAGCACATTTGGGGGTTGCTGGGTGGAACATGGGAACTTCCATCCCTTTCCCACACCACTCCTCCCTGCTGTGTACCACCCACGGGCTGCACAGAGGAGCTTATTGGCGGTTTCCCATGCCCAAAATTGCCACCACTGTGTTGCCACTTGGCTGTCCCCATCACTGATGCACAAGGTGACAGAAATTATTTCCATTGTGTGCTGGCCTTCCTAATAGACCTGCCATGTATCCACAGCCTGCTGCAGACCTGGCACACCTGAGAGATTCACAGGGACCAGTCACAAAGGAGTAGATGACCATCTCTAAGAGATTTGGACCCCCAAATTTTGAAATATATTGAAGGATTATAATGGTGCTTAGTTTACTTTTCCTAAGAAGGGAAAATACATGTCATGCTCATCACTGTAGTGTCAATATGGCTCAAATCTCTTGGTGCCCAAGCTGCATTTATTTAAAAACCTGGGTGTGGGAAAAAAAAACTAGTCATGAAGGCAAGGAGGTGAGCCTTTTGGATTCTAGCATTTTATTTTCTTCAAGCCCTTCTGTTCCATCTCTTTTTTTTTTTCCTTCCTCCTATATTCATTTATTGTCTAAGTATCTGGCCATGTCTGTATTATCCTGCTTTCAGTTTCAGCATATGCACTTTAAATATTGACAAATCTTGATGGGTAGAATGTCATTGTGTATGCTCTACCACAGACTCAGAATTTTTGTGGATCCAAAACTTGATGGAATATCATCTTTTGGAAAAAAAAAAAAAAAAAATAAAAGAAACAGAAACTGAAGCCTGATCTTTGGTCTTGTTTACATCAGAGAATACAGTGAAATTGTTTTTTATTTCTGTGCATGTAATTGAGATCAGACCTTGGCTGTAGCCGTGTATTTTGTCAAAGGCAGAAGACCACAGTCACCTTTGGGATATAGATTAATTATAACCACCAGGCTGTCTTTCCGGTGCAGGTGGTGCATTGTTATATCATGTGTTTATTTTCCCTAAGTATCCAACTTACTAGATTTGCAGACTTCCCAGTCTTTATGAAGTGTTGTGTAACAAGGAAGAAATTAATGGTCAAAATCAGCAATGAGCCACAGAAGTCAAACTGAGACTAGATCATTGTAAGAGCTGTGTCTGGGCAGGAAGGTAGGGTTAAAAGGTTTCAGCTCATCTAGTTACTATGGAGAAGAAATGGATTGGGGGAAGATGTTTGGTATCTGCCAATATGTGCAGGTGCTCAGCACCAATTTAGGTAGAGCCCAGTGTGAGCACTCACAAGTGTAAGAAGAAATGGGACTATTCCCCACACATGCATGCAGGATTTCAGAGAACATCAGGAATAGCATTTACAGAATCCTCCTGACCTTGAATTCACCTCATCCTTTTTCAGTACATAAACTACTGTAAATACAAGATATGACATACTGCGGTTTGATGCAAGGCAGTGCAAAACTGTGTTTAAAGGATTACCTCCTCTTTCAGCAAATGGGTAGAATCAAAGATGACCCAATTTCCGCTGTTTCTTACATGCACCAGATATTTGCTTCTACAAGCTCTCAGTTACTACTAGAAATACAGCATATTTTGTGCAGTAATGACTAAGAGAAGAAAGGGCCTACATTGTACAGAAGAATACAGAAGGTTAATTTTTGTCCTGGTAATACAATTCACCTCAATACCTACAGGAAACCTCAAGCTGCCTATTATTTCAAAGGGTGGTGAGAACTACATTTAAAGGCCTCCCTAATTTCTGCTCCATTTCCTTGCAGAGGAAAGGAAGATGTGGTTCCTGTAGTATATTAGTACAGGCAGGGCCAGTGAAGGTCCTCACTGCTGCTGCTTCCAAGAATATAGACACAGAGTTATTAAAATGCTGAGCAGGTACAAAGAGAACATGTACCCTGAGAGAACCCCTGAACCTGGCTGCGAAGAACATGCTAGATCATGCTAGATGATTATCTACCTAGAAGAAGTAACTACTAGATGGTACACTATCAGTGATTCCCAACAGTCCCCTGTATCTCAGGATGGCAGGAGGCACAGCTGCAGCTGTTGGAGGCAGACGTGTCAACCAACTCCACTTCTGAGATCTGTCCCAGTTTTCAAGAGCAAGAATGGCAAGCTTCATTCTCAGTGCCAGAATCTCCCTTAGGGGGAAGATGTTTCCTTTACTCACCAGGTGTCTGAAGAACTAACACCCTCCTTGATCTGCGGCATCAACCTTGCCCAGATGCTAAAACCAGTACATCAGTTTCAGCTGGGTTTCTTTCCTCACTGCACACATCAGTCAGGCTTTGTCTCCAGCAATCACCCTCTATGTGCTCTCGTGATGGCCCAGAACAGGAACAGAGCCTTCAGGTCAGATTTTGAGTTGGAGATGAAAGGGCTATAAAATCTGAAAGTGATTCCAGAAAAGAAATAATAAATACTTTAAAATAAAATACATCCTCTTCCTCCACAAGAATGTTAACTATACATTACCTAACCACTAAACAATACATCTGAGAAAGAAACCTAGCCTCTAATGTAGAGACAAATACTTCTAACTTGACCCGCCAGAAGATTTCCTGAAGAAAGGACACATCTACAAATATAATGGGCAATGTCAGGGTTTTAAAAGTGATAACCAGTTAAATATTTCACAAAGGATCAACTGAGAGGGAGAACAGATATTAAGAATACTGAATTATAGGTTAGATTTGCCAAACATTTGTCTTTTATCTTTGCTCATATCACAAGCTCTGAATTCCAGTCTCTGTATCTATAAATTGTTCAAGGAACTATAACAAAAGAGTGCAGGTACTGTGCATCACTAATGTGATTAGTGCCTGCCAGGTATATAGAAAAACTTATATTAAATACTTTCAAAATCACAAAAGTGTTATTTTCTGCTCTCTTATCTCATGCCTGAAAAATATTTTAAATACATAGTTATACAAAATTTTTTAAATATATATTTTTACTAATTACTAAAACCAGTAAATATCTAAAGAGAAAATCACCCAACTTCCAGACTTAATAGTTTTACCCCGAAAACAAGCCAATATACAACAGTAGTATGCCTCTGTGTTGGTGGAAAAAAATAAGGCAAAGTACAGGAAGAACCAAAGATTATTTCAGAAATTATCTAAGGAGATGAAATACGTGCGGAAGGCTTTTTTGTTTCAGCATGTCCAAAGCTGTTTGATGTATAGTTAATTTACTACATTTTCACAAAGTGTGAAATGTGCTCAAAATTCTGGGTGCAAGACAAATGTGTCATTGTTTAGAAGTTGATATATAGTACCAGGAAACATGGCAGGAATGGATTTTATCAAAAACAGGCAGGGCGAACCTGGCAAGTTGAAAAGTACCAGTAGCCAAAAGATTATCATTCCCTAGTGGTTTCATTTTTACAATACCAACTCCATTTTTTTTTTTTTTTTTGCTCTGTTGGAACACAAGCTATACGCCATTGCTGGAAGGAGATACTCTGCTTTAGAAATGAGGACAAAATCGCGTGACAAGCAGCAAGACTGTTTGTTGATGTCTGGAGCACTGCAGAGGGTCTGATCTTAGCTCCATCACTAGTGTGCCATGCACAGCCATGTCGTGCTTCAGCTTCCAAGTGGCATACTGCTACTTAGCTTTCGCAGTGATGCTATCTCTCCGTCTCAGGCATGCACTTCAATGAGGGGATTGCAGAAGTTCAGTTTACACTGCTGCTGTTAGTCACGAAGCATAACAAACTAAAGACTAACTGCCTTCTTGTGCCACTGAAATGACCTTTTCCATTCTTTAGGGCCTTGGATTTTATCTTTGTTTCTGCTCTGCCTTTGTGTAAATTTGTGTAAAGTCTTTGTAGCAAGAAACCCCTGAAGCTAAAATCCTGACCCTGCAAGCCAGAAAAAAATTTGCTGTTGATTTTGGTGCAGGCAAAAGATTCTGGGACATAACTTGACATCATTCTTTAAATGAGTTGAACTATATTAATTGATTATCCTCTGAATGGTAGAATAATTTTCTGTGTTTCTATCAGGGAAGTAGCCATTATTTTTGTCTGTGGCATGGAGTTGCAAAACAGTCTTGGCTCATTACACACAAAAAAGTTATGATGTGTTAGCAATGAATGCTTAAGTGAAGCAACTCTAGATTTTCAAAACAATACCCATAATATGGAAGTTTTTGAAAATTCTGCTTTTTGCTGTGGATCCGAATTTCTCACCATATCTTTCCAACCTGCCTTTTAAAAATTTCTGTAGTTATCTTACCTCTAAAAGACAATTTATTTAGATTTATGGATGGCTTGCCATAAATTTTGTTTTAAATCTAAGTGGATAATAATAATAACAACAACAACAACAATAATAATAAATAGTAATAATAATGATGATGATGAATAATTCATTCCTTTGAGCCATGATTTCAAATTTTAACAGAATAAATTCACCTGCACTTTTCGAATCAAATTTCATGCTTTTTTCTTTATTAGAAAATGATGAGTTCTACTAATTATATTCTGGCCTTTTATGCAAGAGATTTTTCACTACCTTTGATCATTCTTCATTTCCTCTCTTTATTGCTTAATGTATTTCATGTACATTAATTTTCTCTCTTTCATGGCAGAGGAATTAAACAACTGGTCATGCTGCACAGTTATAATTCCTTAAGTGCTTTGTAATAAAACACAAACCAAAGAGTCACTGCTGTGTGAAATAAATGTAAAATACTGGTCTGTATAAAAATTGTTTTGTGGCATATAAGAATGCTTCAAAAAGAACATTTTTAAGAGGCAAAACAAGAAAAGAGGTGGTGAAAGATTATCTCATCATTCTCCTAATGCACTAGTGGCCTGCATAACTCATGCTCACCTTTAAAATGGAGCTCTGATTTCATCCGTTTTATTGGGCTTTTTTATATTCCTAATTTGCCAGTGCATGTAGGAACTGCATTCATTAAAGGTTTGGGAAAGAAAGACTTGTTTTCTTTTTATGCTTATACAGTGTTTATGCTGTCTTGGAATGTTTCTCCAGAGCATACTTGTTTCCAAAGGATAATGGCACTAGGCCCTTCTCTCAGTGAAGTGGGCAAACTAAACATCATTTTTCAAGATAGCAGCATCAACAAAAAATAAAAATATAAACATTATGTGGAAAGTACCTGATTTCACTTTTCAGTCCTCCTGACTAAATGTTCCTTCTGATTTGAATTTATGGCCATTGAGACCTCAGTTCTGCAGTGCTCTGCATGTGTTCAGATACCAACCCACCAGCAAACATCACCACAGCAGAAGTCATAACATCCTTTTTCTCTATGTGCAGTATTGTTCCCCTACATTAACCCGTCACATTTAAAACACTTAATTTACAGTGCATGAACAAAAGGTTTTGTAATTGCAACTAATGTCTGCATATTGAAAGGTTTCAATAAGAGAGATACGGAAAATAATTCCCAGAAATAAATCAGGGGTTTTTTTCACCTGCACTTTGAAACCAGTTCCAATACTCCTAGATGAGAATTCATATTACTGCTGTGACCCTCATTTAAGTTACAAGACATATGCAGCTGCCTTTACCCCAGCTAGTGGCAATGGCATTTTGTGTGAACAGAATCAGACTTACTGTGTTAAGACAGGAAAACTTGTCCTGCATCTCCTATGTATCAAAGTACTGATACAAAATACCTCTAAAGCTGCTATAGGTTTTGACAGAAGCACAAATTCTCGTAGTTCAAAATTATAGTCAAGGCTTGATGTCATCACAGCCTGTATGAGGCTAAAATAAATACACCAAACAAAAGGCAAACATATATTGAGTTTTCTTGCAGAAAAACAAACACACAAACACACCTTCATCCTTGGCATTTAATATTTCAGAGCCTGATTCATGCTTAAACCAAACCTAAGCAAGCCAAAACCCACACTTGTCAGAAACAATGTACTTTCATTTCAGAGTACTTTTAAAAAATAATGAAACAGGAAAATATGTGACAGGCTGGGCAGGCTGACAGCAACCCTTTTTCGTGGCAATTCAGTTATGAGAAAATACACCAAGGCTTGGCAGCTCCAGATTCAGTCACATTGTCTGCCTTTGGGGATATAAACAGTTCCCTTTAGTGTATTCCAACCATCATGCAATCCAATACCTGTGAAGTCTGGAAATGGGCTTGTGAACTGTAAAGTCTTCCACTTTGTGTAGTGCACAGAATGGTTCTTGGAAGACAAAAGTTCTTCCTCCGAAGAGAATGTCAAAGGCATTCATCAATGCAAAGAGTATCTGCGTCTTCCTTTGCAAAAAAAAAAGCATTTCATGCAACATGAGTAATCTCTCTTAGAAGCAGAGGAACTTTCTTGTTTGCCTAATCCTTTCTGAAGTGACCCAAAATTCAAATCTATTTGCTGCCTGAACAGTGTCAGGCTTAACTTGTCAATCATTTCAGGATGAGCTGTATCATATTTGAGAGAAAGGGATGGTACTACTCACTTAAAGCCACTGCATGGATAGTGACACTGCAACCACTGATGAAATCTCCAAAATTTGGCCTACTAGTCATTAATATCAGCAGAATGCTGGATGTTTATCAGAAGGACAACAAACCTTGGAAACGAAGAGTGAACAAAGGGTAGAAAAATACTTTGCTTTTTTTTTCTCTTACTGATTTTGCATGAAATCAGACATAGTTGAAAACCTTTCCTTTTTAGTTTTTATTATTAAATATACATTGAATAGATAAAGTGGATGTTTAGAGTGTCGAGGTTCATTTTGTCCTTCAGTTCCCGAGGTCAGTGCTTCAGTAGGTCTCACTTAAGAGCCAGAACATCACCTTAGCACTTCTTTGAACACAAAGGAAAATACGGGGGGGGGAGGGGTGTCTTGATTAAGCCCCGCCTGCCAGCCATGCGCATCTGAAAGGCTGAATCACTCCATGATTAGTGGGATAGCTGAAGGTCTGGGTGACAAACATGGAGCACAGAGCTTCTGGGCAAGGGAGGAGCCAGAGCATCAGAAAGAGATGCGCTGAGGATCATGAACCCTCATTAAGCTGGTGGGCACAAGGAGTACCTTACACCCTGCCCTCCCCAACAGTAATAGCTGCATCTGACAGAGCCAGAGATGCCAGAACAAGTGTTTCTTGTGGCCTCCCATACCTGGTTTTAGGAGGTAAAGGACCTCAGGGCAAAGGAATGTTTCAATGTACCAGTGGGAATTTGTGTCTGTTGTTGCATGCTTCCCATTCCATCCAATACAGAGGATAACTGATGTAGTTTTTCCTTAATTTTGAACATTGCACATACAGTAAAAAAGACAACTCTTATTGTCCTTGTACAATTTCCAAAATCCAAAAGGATCAATTATATCCATAGGAAGCAAAGCCTCTGCCAAGCCTCTTTGGATAGATTTGGATCTGACATGTGTGCAGCCATTAGCAGTGAGTGCCTTTTATGAGACATTGCCTCTGATATTTTTATCATACTCTCCAGACATTATATCATGAGAGCACTGTCAGTGTGGTGCTGTGATACAGTATGATGTGGAGTTTTTCCATAATGTAGCTGAAACTGTCACAAAAAATAGCTTAGCATGGGTGGTATGTGAGGGCATGCAGCTTGTATGCCGGGGGAGTTGTTTAAAGTAGTGAAAAGCATAATTTTGTAGCAAGAACCAAGGGACTTAAACTGCATTTCTTTTATTGTTGCCAATGGCAGCTTCTTTTATCCAAAGAGATTAAAATATGCTCTTAAGTGCCTGCAAAACCCTGGAATGTGTGGTTTACAGCAGTATTAAGGACTGACCTATAATTACAAATAGACGTGGCACTAGTAATTTATTTGGTAAGCTTCTGAAATGCTGACTGTTTCATTCCTTCTTATAGATAGAATTTAGGTTGCACAAAAGCAGGCAAAGCAGGAGGTCACCGTTTCCCCCCACCTCCCCTTCCCCCAGGAACTCAAACAAAGCATGTTATTTCTGGATGAAGCCTAGGTCTGAATGTTTCTTTCCTTCAGAATCCACGGCACCAAAACATCCACGACTCTGTCTAACCTAAGATGAAGCTGGTCAATTGTTTCTTATAAGATACTCTTAGTGACAGGGGTTGTCCACTTCATAACAATGGTCTCTGCAGAAAAAGCAAGAGGTCAGCTCTCTCAAAGGAGATTTTGCAGTGATTGGGAATAGCTTACAGACACTACTTTGCTGTACAAACCCTCTTCCAGAAAGCCTTGCCACCTTTGCAAGCATCCAGAAAGTTCAGACACTCATTGCTTTCCCTGTGCCATGTGAAAAGAGCTTGTCAGAGACTAGTCAGCAGAAAATGGAGGCCTTTGTCTTTGCAGTTCATTTTATGTACTTACTCCGTCACTCATGTAAGACTGAAATGTACCCATCACCTGTGACCAGAGGACTAGCCCTCAAAATATGGCTTAAAGAGTGAAACTGTGAATTCTGTCTTATATAGATGAACTAATGACTGATTTTGCGGCTATTGTCCTAAGTCAGCGCTACAGTTTTTTAAAAGAAATCAAATTTTTGGTAGTATATTGAATATTAAGAAGTGAATTCCACTGTTATTTTTATCTCATATGTTGGCCTACTTACTTCAGCAATTACATATTCTGAAGTGGAATATCTGAAATTAAGTATTAACGGCCGTAGAAGAAAACAAACCTAACAGTGCAGCCCTGTGTCAAGAAAGCATAATTTGAGAATTTCAAGTTTAAGAGTTAAATAAGAATTCTTAATGTCAGTTCTAAATAATGAAGGCGGTAATTTCAGGATTGACATTTTGGAAAGAGGCAGGTACTAGCTGAATTTGTTGCTTTTGTGCTTTTCTGCCACTTCTTTCTTCATGCTTCTCATAATTCATGAAATTACATCAGCTGAAAATCTGACTCCTTCAAAATAATTTTTCTTTGAACATGAAAATTTATCTTTACTGAGTATTATGACAGGAAACATGATAGTTAAACTGTGTGATCTGTTTTAAAGAGTATTTATTGTAAAGTAAGTGTCATGATCCTGTATGCGACAAGTAGCGGCTGGAAATGGAAGATGCTCCCAATGCTTGCTGGAGAGAAAGCTGGAAGTATGTCTTCCTAGGCAGGTGCAAGCCCCACTGCCTGTGTCCCAGCAGGCAGATGGTGACGGCTTGTTCCGGTCTGGAAGTGATTTCAGCAGTGATAGTCAACGGCTGTAATTCAGTAGGGCCTGGTGAGAGTTTTGCTGAAGGGCAAACGTGCTACATCAGGCCCACTGCCACACTAAGGCATTGTAGCTTCAGCCAGCAGCCTCTCACACGGGCATGCTCTCAGGGTCAAACTCAGAAACTCAGTTCTAATTTTGCCATTCTTTTGATACATTTAAGAAATTGCAATTAATTCCATCACAGATTTTCCCATGTACAGTTTTTAACAGGAAATCAACAGCAACAAAAAAGAGTTCAATTTGATGGTTATTTGTTATAAATAAATAATGGAGAGTATCCAGCAGCTACAGAAGAAAAACTTCATCTTTTCTTCATGGATATAAAAGAGGGAGCATGACAATCTTTGCAGGAAAAAAATCACACTAAATTTTCAGCTGTAAATGGGGAAGTAACAAGAGAGATTTAACTTACAAAGAAAACATGTTGTCTAAGACTTCTAGAAGAAAAAATATTTAGATTCTGATACATGGAAAAGCTTTACTCTTTCTAGTTAGTCATGAAGCAAAGCTAGGTGATAGGAAAAGAGAATAGGTTTCCATGCCTTGGTTAAGACTTATTCCCCAGGCTAAGGGTAGCACACAAACAGCAGTGTGGATATTTTTACCTCCATACTGTTCAACCTTGGTTTGAGTTCTTCTGTAATGCATTTCTAATTTGCTATCTTTTCCTTCATTTTGCTGCCCATTTTACCTGTGGCCTGCTTACTTTGGCTGGTTATCCCTTCAGTCTTTTCTACCATCCTGTGCACAGAGAGTCCTTCCTCACTAGTCTGGAACAACCTGCTTGTTTACGGCATACTTCATGGATCTCTCACTTTGAATCAAATTTCACCAGGGATGGAGTGAAAGATACAATGAGTGACTTTTTGGATAATGTTGCTGGATATTTATACTTTCAGAAAAAGTGAATGCAGAGGACAGGTGAACTTTCCATGGTATTTTCATGGTGGTTTTGTTTTCCAGAGGCATACCAGTTTGCTGTGATTGTTACAGCTGGCCAGAAAGTATGAAAATTCTGTACTTGCAATCCCTAAATACAATGAGGTGTATCAATGTTTCAGGAGGGAAGCTGAAGGAGCAAGTAATTGTAGTCCTTTTGCCATTTCTAGTCACCTCCAGTAACATGTGCACCCAGCCATTAGGGTCTTCAAATATTTCAGCTCAACATAGAGTACAGGTGCTTGCATTTGCTCTTGTCACGTAAAAGCAAAAATTGTGGCAGTAAATAAAAGATTGGTCTGATGTACTGTCCTTTATTCACCACAAAAATTTATTTTTAAAGCAAATTAATGTACTTGCATGTTCAAACATCAGCTGATAGATCTAACTCCTGCCCTACTTTTTAGACTGCTAGCCTCCTTGACTGCAAATCCTATGTGATAAAGTTTTCATGAATTGGACTTCACGGATTATAACTGAGAAAAACAGTGACTTGTAAAGGTGTTCTTTCATGCGTAAAGAGAAAGGTTTATCCAGCTTAATCCTGTTACAGACTCTCTTTGCACATCTTACACTATTACCATGGCACGGCTCCCTAATACTTCTGTAGAAAAAAATCTGTCGGCATTTCTCCAACATACATTGAACAGCACCCACATCTATTCTTTTATCTCTCTTGAATTTCATAAGCATATGTGTTTCAAATAATTTGCTTTGACTAAACAAGGCACATAGGTATTTATACCTGTAGTTGTGTGGGATTGTATGCTGCTTTATGTAGATTGGAAATGTGCCATAATGTCAAAAACATGAGCAAAAATAAAACCAAAAACAAACCAACCAAAAAAAACACCACAAAACCCCAAAAACGTATTCCTTTGTTTTTAATAATGACACATTGGTAGAATGAATAAGTTTCTATTCCCATCAACTATCTTCATTTTTTTGTCTTTCCACAAAATGTCCTCTGTAAATCTAAAAGAAAAGAGATGAGCCTAGGCTTATTCCACTCTGTAATAAAGAATTGCTTTTAAGACTGTCTGTCTACCAGAACTGAGAGACCTGATACTATAGGAGTAGCCTGAAATTTGACCCCATTACTACAAATGTGAACATATTTTAAACGGTGCCAACAGCCTAATTTCAGAAGTATAGAACTACATTAAATAAAAGATTTTCAATTTTAGCAGGTTTTGCACTCTCTAAATCCCTCAGAAAGAGCTGAACTTTATGGGTCTGTTTCAAAGGATCTGCAAAAAGCAAGCACAGGTTAAGGGCCAAATAAGTTGAATTTTGCAATAAGGAAAAATGACGTCTTTCAAGTAAAATCTTGACCCCAGTGAAGCCAGTGGAAATTTTAGTTTTTTCTTTTCACTAGAGCCAGAATTCCACTCTGTGTGAGATCTTTTAAAACTTCAACAAACACTTTGAATTCTGTACATCCTCTTAAAAAAATTATATATATATGAGAGAGAGAAGCTTGCTGAAAAGGATCATTTTAACTTAGTTGAGCCACTTCCCTTCATCATGGAGTTACTGACAGTATGCAGTTTACTCTGAAGAACTACGTCAAAACAATGAAAAAAAAAGAATTGGCAACATAAAATTCTTGGTAGTTCTGAGAGGTTGAATTGGTCCCATCCATTATAGAAGTTAGAGATGTTAAGGTATGTTTCATCCATTAAGAAAAAAATTCCATTATCTTAAAGCACGACAATATGCCAACAGGGTGAACTAAAACTCTCCAACTGCTAGATGGTAGATGAAGATAACTCAAAGAAGATATATATTCTTTCTGGATACTTACTTTTTCCTTGAAATCTTAAAAATATTAGGTTTTGTAGCCAACCATAACTTTGACCATAAACCTTCATCCACTTAGCTAGTGGGGTAGTTTTTCAGTGTACCATGATGTTCACAATATGTGTAAAAGCTTCTGTATTTGTGACTACTTATGTTGGAAATCTAGTTTGACTAACTCTGATATACAGTGCTTTCTAATGAACATGAATATCTAAGCATATTATGAATTTGCCATGCCTGTTGTTGATGGAGTAGTTGATGGAATAATTGAAATAGGTTAGAAGTTAAAATAATTCTACTGCAGGATAATCACCAGCACTCGATGCTTCCCTAGCATATTTAGCCTAAGCCACTCTGTAACCAGAACAAAGTAGAAACTCAGCTCTAAATGGCTTGTCTATGTTGTCATTTCTAGCCATAATGTTGTGATTCTGACCATGAGGGAAAATGCATGATGAATATGGAGTGAAAGTATAGAAAAGGCAGGATTCCATAAATTATACATTGAATTGAAAGGAGCTAAAGTGGGAGAAGGAGATACAAGATGAGAGATAAATAGACCTTGTCTACCCCCCAGAAATTAGGTGTGGCAAGTAAATTTTTGTTTCTTTTGGACAGCAACCACCTGCATAATTATGTTCAAGATTTTAGGTCAGATGAGGTTATTTTGCTCATTAGCTTTTTCCTGATAATATTCTTATTGAGGTTTTTTTTTTTTTTTTTTTTTTAGTTATTTATTCCATACAGGAGAATGACATAAACTAGAAAACAAAAAAGAAGATGTAAATAATGCAAAGAGAAGAGATATGTCAAGTCAAAGATTAAATTTAAAATAGCAGCTGGCTGAGAACACGTTTGGCAAGAGGAGGAACAATGCCAGAGATATGCATCTCACTGCTGGGCCAGGATTACTTCATATTCAACTGCATGAAATGTTTTACCATTTCCTTTAAGTCAATAAGGTGTAGAAAAATCATCCAGCAGCACAGGGACATGTGATATTTCTATGCAATGTCACAGCAGACAATTGAGAACAATCTGACATTGGCAACAGCTTTGGATTTTTGTGCAGAGAAACAACCAAAGAAACACGTGGAAGAATTCCTTTACCTTATAAATGTCAGTTTGGTGCCTGCACAGATACTTTTCCCAGTTATTGCCAACAAAAGGAAAATAACCCATGTTCTCGGGAGCATCAGGCCCAGCATCACCAGCCGGGCAAGGGAGGGGATTTGTTGCGGTGGATCCCCCTGCCCCCCCCCCAGCTGGATCCCTCTCATGTGACTGAGTCAGACCTACCTTAGGTTCCAGCAGCCCAGGCTCTGATCTGGTTGGTTGTTTGTCCCATCTCCGCCCCTGGTTATCCCCTTTCCCCCTGTCTGTGATAAAACCAGCAGGACGGAAAACCCCGCCCTCTTACCTCACCGACTCTGCCCACTCGGTGCTCTGTCCCCCCCAGGACAGAGGGAATAAATGACTTAACATCATAAGAGGTATGAGCTGTATTTCTCTTCTCAACTTCTGCTCTGGGGTAGCTGTCACTAACACTGGCTTAGGTGGAGCTGCACAGTCGAGGGATATTTAGGCTGTTTGTGAATGGTCTAGGATATTCCGAGACATAAAGAGGCAAGCTCGCCACAAAATTAAGCAATGGACAGCTGATAACCCCTGCAGGGATTGTCCCGCTCTGCTCTGCACTGGGGCGGCCTCACCTCGAGTGCTGGGGGCAGGTCTGGGTGCCAGAGCACAGAAAAGCCATTGAGCTGTTAGAGAGTGTCCAAAGGAGGGCACGGGGATGGGGAAGGGCCCTGAGGGGAAGCCGTGTGAGGAGTGGCTGAGGGCACTTGGTCTGTTCAGCCTGGAGGAGACTGAGGGGAGACCTCACTGCAGTTACAGCTTCCTGGGGAGGGGAAGAGGAGGGGCAGGCACTGATCTCTTCTCTGTGGTGACAGTGACAGGATGTGAGGGAACAGCCTGAAGTTGTGTCAGAGGAGGTTTAGGTTGGATACTAGAAGAAGGTTCTTCACTCTGAAGGTGGCTGGGCACTGGTACAGGCTCCCCAGGGAAGTGGTCACAACACCAGCCTGACAGAGTTCAAGAGGTGTTTGGACAGTGCTCTCAGGCATGGGGTGTGATTCTTGGGGTGTCCTGTGCAGGGCTAGCAGCTGGTCCTGGTGATCCTTATGGATTCCTTTCAACTCAAGATATTCTATAATTCTGTGAATTCATTTTATAATTACTCCATATGGCCTGAAATTCCTTGAAGGAATTTCTGTTGCAGTTAACACGGCTCTGACCTATTTTCTCTCTTAATCTGCTGACTGTGTTCCCAACCCTCTTACATGCCATAATCAAATTCTTACTCACACTGGACCCAGCAAAGTGATTTTCTTGAATGTTTCCTATCTTTTTAATTGTGCCTTCCTTTTCCTGCTTTCAGGAATCCTTCTACTTCCTTGTTTTAACCTGTGTTTGGAAAAAAATTTGTGATGTCAATCTGTAATCTTGACAGGTTCTGAGACTGCAAATTCCACAGCTTTCCTTAAACTGTGTGGCTTCAAAGGGAGATGTGGGGTTTTGGCACACATCAATGTCAGATCACAATTACTCTTGGTTTTTTTATTTTAGTTTTGATATTCACAAACACTTCCTAGCTAAGTCACAGCTACCTCCATGACCTCCAGTGCTTGAACTTTCTCTTATATTTTATTTTTGCTGATATCATCCTTAAAAGAAAGAACTAACCTCAGACTCTTAAGTCAGATTCTAAACTTTTCCTTTTTATGCTTCACTATTTAAATTAGCTATCCAGAAAGTAATAGCTGGTAAAAAAGCTGACAAAAAAACACCTTAGGTTTTTTGGCTGGCCAGCAGACAGCCTGTTTTGGCTAATGGAGGACGACCCATGACCCTGTGAGCCTTCAGGCTTTGTAACTGCAATGTACCATACCTGGCCCAGGATAATCTTCCAAACGGCACAGGATTTGATAGCCTATTGCAGTACAAATTCTGATAATACTGAGTAGGTTTCTGGGTTAAACTCTAATTCTTGGTGCAGACTTTCAGAGATGTTCAATTTGAGCTCGTCAATCACACAAAGGGGTTTGGGGGAAGGAGGGCTGAATAGTTTGGTCCTCATGTTAATTCAAGGCCAGCTCCCAAACCATTTAAAGTGACCAAAAGACATTTCTAAATTACACAGGCTGATAGCAGCTCTAGAGGAAATATCTTCCAGGTTTGCATATCCCAGTGCAGTTGTGCCAGCTTCCAGTTCTCAGACTGGGAGGATAAATCGTATGTGAGGAACCACCTAGATGCTAATATAAGGCTTCCTTGGGAATTCAGAAATTCTGTTCTGGTAGATGACAAGTTTCAAACCTGTTCTTAATACTCTCATATTGCTAAGAGTGTAGAAGAAGGAGAGAAGATATAATTTCACATCTTCATTTTCTGAGTGTTCAACAGGACAGAGAGATGTTCTGGAGTTTTTCTCATTATGCGGACACACCACAGTATCAACCAGTATCTAAAACAATGGAGCTGTCACACAGTGCAGAGCCTGACACTTGCATGGTGGCCCGTGAGTGGGGAACATGTTGCCAGGAGAGATTCAAAAAAATCTGTTTTCTTCTGGAGAAAAAAATTTGGAACCTGTTTCTTTGCCATTTCAAATAACAATAATATATCAAGGGAAAAGACACAAAAGAAAGAGGATGAGAAACAGAAACAGCTGGAGAAAAGAGAAAAATAACTCTAGTGTAGTACGCAATACTAGTAGGACAAATACAAAGAGAATAGGAATACCATGCAAGATGTGCTATCATCATTATTATGACATATTGGAAGGAAGAAAATAAAAGATCAGAGTTGGAATCTTCATGGGTATAAATCAACATCATTCTTTTTTGATTGGAAAAGTTATGACAATTTAGAACAGCTGTTATTTGGCCCATACTGTTTCTTAGGCTTTTTTTCTGGTCTTATTTTTGTAAATCACAGCAATGATCACGGGACAGAGGACGGATTGACAATATGAACTGTGAATCCCATGGGACATGACGGCTGTTTTGAGTTTTGAAAGTCTTTTGAATGCTTAATACAATGCTATTTGAATAACTAAAAAGTTTTCTTTGGCAGAAACCCTATTTGGTATCAGAACAACTAAATGATGACTTCAAATGATAATTACCAAATTGTGTTATTGCTGGTTCATAATTGCATGTGTGAGTGTTGGGAGAGGGAAAAGTTGATTCTGTGTCATTGACCATGTGGGGAAAACTGGTATTCCATGTTCAAAGGGTGTCCTGAGTTCAGAGATATTTAGTTTAGACTTCAGTTCAGCTTTTGCTTTGAAAATATGCCCTCTTCCTCATGAGGAACATGTTGTTTCTTAATTAGGTTTTGGTCTATTTTACCCACAGTCCTTATCTTCTTGTCAAGGGTATTTACAAAGAATACCACAGTCTAATATGCCTTTATAATTGTGATTCTTTTAAGAATTATTTATTGCAGACAAATACTACTTAGTATCAACTGCAGAGTAGTACAGAAAAAAGAACATAAATTGTTTCTTCTTTAGTTCCCAAGACTTTAAATAGATATCAGACATCAAAGGTGGCAAAGAGATAACTAACAACAGTGAAAGAAAACTACAGTGAAATAGAACACAGGAGAGCCAAAAGAAAGTGTTGTCTGGAATAAGTTTTTTTGAAACTGCCTCTTACCTCAACAGGGTAAAAAAAGGAGGTTTGTCAGTGGTTCTGCCCTCTGCTCTGCTCTGGTGAGACCTCCTGGAGGGCTGCATTCAGCTCTGAGGTCCCCAGCACATCAACCTGATGCAGCGAGTCCAGGGCAAAGCCACTAGGATGATCAGAGGGATGCAGCACCTCTCCCACACAGAAAGGCTGAGAGAATCGTGTTTGTTCAGCCTGAAGGAGAGAAGGCTTCAGGGTGACCTGAAGAAGGCTTTAGGTGAAAGGCAGCCTTCCCTTTCCCAAAGAGAGCCTAATGGAGAAGAACTTTTTCCAAGAGCATGCATTGACAGGGGAAGGGGAAATGGTTTCAGATTGAAATAAAGCAGGCTTAGTTTAGATACTAGGAAGAAATTCTTTGCTGTGACAGTGGTGAGGCACTGAAACAGGTTGCCCAAAGCAGCTGTGGATGTCCTGTCCCTGGAAGTGCTCAAGGCCAGGCTGGATGGCCCTGAGCAACGTGGTCTAGTGGAAGGTGTCCCTGCCCATGGATGAAACTAGATGATCTTTCAGGTCCCTTTCAACCCAGTTCATTCTATTATTCTGTGACAGTATAGAAACCAGCCTGAAACATCATTTCTTAACTTAGAAGCAGTCAGGTTAAGTCACCTTGAAGATTCACAAGACATTTCCCCTGTTCCAGTAGGAATGTGTAGTAGTATGTAAAAATCTTTAATTCTAAATGTTAATTATGTTAAAGGAAAGCAGAATTCTCTTGTGTTTCTCTTTGTTCATAGAACTATTTCCAGTCTTACAGATGGAAGTTCAGGCAGACAGGTGGTTTTTGTAAGCTCTGGTAAACACAGATTTGCCAAATAAGGAGTCACATGAACACGAATTTTTATTCTTAATGTGAACATTATTGTTGAGAAGCATCTTATCAGCCACTGAGAAGGTGGAAAGTCTAGGTATCTGATCACATCAATGAGACCCCCTTTACTCTGATGCTACAGGTGAACTGGCATTTTTCCAGGACAAAGAAGTACCTTAACTAAAGGTGGCAGTAGCCTCATGTTGACACTCACACACAAAATGCCTGCACTCAGCCTTCTGTGTAATTGCCACATTTATTTGCTGTCATCTCTCCATATATTCAAACTCTTGTTACTATTTTTACCCAAAATAGTGCCTTTGATTATGATAGAAGTCTTCTGAGATGTTGTTCAAGAAGACATCACAATGAGAGTGGTCTGTAATGGGAGTAGTGTGGCCACTCTTTGCACCTTTACTTTTATAAGAAGCAAAGAGGAGATATATTCTCATTTGTTGAGCTAACCCAGCAAATGAACTCTCTCTTCTATGTGTTTCACAGAGAAGAGGGATAAAGAACTGACGTTTACTTTCCAAGGAATGATTTCAGGGCCAGTTTAGCTGTCATTGCATCAAGTTCTTTTCATATAGATAGACATGAAGACAAATGTGTCTCTCTGTGTGCAACTGCATGTCTGCACATGTTGCCTGAGATTCAGTAAGACAAGAAAACAGGAAGCAGACACCTCTCAAATGCTTAGAAACACCTTGTCTTTTCTCTGTGTCCCCCAAGTTCCCTCCACAGACAGGTATTGCAGAACTCTTCATTTCAGCAGAGAAGTAACAGGCCGCAATACACCGGTCAACTCCAAAAGTTGAAGCTTTTCTGCCCTAACTTTTTAATGGGAATTCATCTTCCTTTTAGGCTTTTATTACAGTCAGCTGGTTTACAGACTGTTTTCTCTGGAGTGTTTGTTTTTTTTTTTTAATCATTATTTTAGCAATTATTTAAAGACTGAAATGTCTTGCTTTGATCTAATTCAGGAAGTGGAGTCTTCTGCCAAGGGATTGACAGTAAGCACAGATTTAAACTTTCTCAAAATAATGTCATTAATTGGGGCATCTTGAAAACAGTCAAATCAGTAGTGGTGTTCTGGCTAAAGCTATAAAGTTTTTTATTAATTCACAGTGTTGCTGTGACCAGAATTCACTTCTGGCTCTTACAATAAGTTTATGGCAGTACAGATTTTGCTTGAGGCTCAAGTGAAACACAATATTTGGTCTTAATCCAAGTTAATGTGTTCCTCAGTCAGGATTTCCTCTAATGACTCATTCATACCCCTAATGAATTGAAAAGGATATGTGTAAATTGACATTGAACTTAAACTCCAAGACTTTTGACTTTTTATGTTTTTTCTGAATTGGCACTATATATCTTTATACTCTAATCACATTTAAAAACCACCTCTTCTTCCTTGTTTTTCTTGCCTAATGAAGTCACATCAGAGAATGCATGTCACATATACGGGACAGGAGAAAAGTGCAGTGTAATTCTGGACAGCCAACCACACATGTATTCCCAGTATAAAACAGTAGCCAAGTAATCCCACAAAGCTCTAATGCTGTAAGATAATGCAAAAAACAGTCAGGTTCAGCTGCTTTGTGGGATCTACTTCTGTGCATGTTCTCATCCTTTGAAGAGTGCAAATTCACTTGCCCCTTAAACAGGAGCATTCTCCCAGCAAGTGATCTGGCTTCAGCATGGGAGGGAGAAGGAGCTACACAAGGACAGTTATGGAGCAGACATGTAATCCATTGCTTCAAATTCTGTCTTGCCTTGTGGCAACTTGGTAATGTGATCGTATTCATAGGTGGTCTTGGTACATAAATCAGAGGAATAATGGATAGAAAAAAAAGATTTATTAGCATCTGTAATTTGTTGTGAGGATCACACTCAAAAGCTTTCCGATTTGCCAACATTATTATTCAGAATGAAAATCTGTGGTGTCAAATATTCACAAATTCAAAGTTGTGGGCTTGTATTATTGTCAAAATATCAGGGAACTTGAAGAAATCCTTTATAATCTATCCAAAAAACTTTTGGGAGGAGGCTTGAAAACATACTGGAAATACATAGATGGTAAGAAAACCTACAAGAACGGACAGCTTCCTATTTACACTGGCAAAGTCAGACTCAGAACTCAAATAGCTGAATGAGTAGATGGACATACATAATTCAACAGTGAAGCTAATGATGTATTACAACAACATTGTTAGGAGTGGAGTAATCAAGATTAGATCACTTTCTGAAAAACATTCTCTAGTTCAACCAGGAATTGTGGGGCTTTATGCCAGAAGCCAGAGTAGCTGATCATGGTAATTGTCCCTTAGCTTTTCATGCAGTAATGCCATGTACTAGCTTTCCAACAGTACATGCTATGTCCAGTTCATCTGCATAGCAGTGCCAAACGTGTAAGCAGGAACTTGGATGTCGCATTGTGAAATTCTCTGTGTGATATATCCAGCAGAACATGGTCAAATAAATAACCATTTAATAAAGGCCAGGCTTGAGTCTTCTCTCCCCCCACAATGCTGCCAACTAAATGGCCTCTTAAGATTGCAGAAAATACTTTCTGTCCAATCCCAGAAATAAAGCTATATGCACTGAAAGATGGTTTTGAACTAATTATTTGGGTTTTTCGTAATCCCCTCTCTTCTTATGGATGAGGAACTGATCTGCATTCTTTTCAAGGTTTTCTTGCTTTCTGAATTCCACTGATGTCAGATTGGCCCACTGAGGGCTAAGAGATGAGGTTCAGGCACTACAAGCACTGAAAACAGTGCAAAAATGCAGCAGAAAAACAATAGTTTTAGTGTGGCTCCAGCTTTGTAGTCTCAATTTTCCTTCAGATGTAGCCGTTCCATGAGCTGAAGATGGCCATCTTACTTGTCAGCATATGTGGTACCATTTGTCCCAATCAAAGTGAAACAGCAAGTGATTACTTCTAGCAGTCTAAGCAATAGTCATCATTTTCTCAGCCTAAGAGAATTGCGCCTATACCATCATTTGCTGTATTCCTATGTGCTTCTAAGAATTAAAATGTTTTTCCAGACTGAGCAAAATATTTGATATATTTATTGATATATTCAGAGTAAACTGAAGGTGGGAAAAATTAGGAATGATGCTTTTTGAAAGTTAGATGCATGATTGACTTGATGTGTGTCCTGTTTATCTCCACTCAGAATCTGAAGGTGAAGACAGGAATTATTCACCTGGTTTGGACTCACTCTTTTGAAATCAGTACATAAATTCTGTCATGCTCTAAAAATAGTAGTTGTTCTTACTGATTCTCAAAGCTAAATGTGTTTTTAATCTTTTTTTTTTTAAGAGAACATTTAAGTGCCCCAACAACTGCCATGAATGACTGTGAGTCATCATGGTTCATCATTTGACCAAACTAAAGCTTGTTCTTTGTTATTTCAGGAGATACCCTTACACTGTAATTGCTAGGTTTTGCTTAATATGATACTGTTGGTGATATTCCTTGGTGGAGATATTATACATAAGCAGTCCTATATCGGGAAGTTCACAGGCTGCCCTTATGTATTAATTACCTAAAGTCCTTAGGGTTACCAACTGTTAGAGTTACCTGTACAACACTGATTTCCAGCCTTGTTGCTCTGGGAAAAATGGCAACGGATTGTATGTTGCTGGACTCATCCCTTCCAGGCTTCTGCTGCCTCCTTTCTGTTCCTGCATATCTTTGGCTTCACAAGACTGCTGCACATTCCCAGGAACAAGCATAGAGGCACCAGCATTGGTTCGGCATAAGAAGAGAAAATCTGCAGGAAGTGTCGCCATGGGCTTTGTGCCTCGAGTAAAATGTGGTCATGGTCTTCATGAGCAGTGTTATCAAACAGTATTTTTTAATCTGTCTGAAACTCATCTCCTAGAAGAATTTCAAAAGTAATGGAGGGGTTTGTGTTGTGTTCATTAACATCAATGTATGTGATCACTGATGGATGTTGTGATTGCCGCTGACTGCCACGAGTCCTTGTGGGCCACAGATCAGTCTGTTCTCACGTGCATCCAGCCACCCTCTGCAGCTGACACACACTGGCCTTGTCTTCACCAAGTAGGAACACTGAGGTTCAACAAGCCACTAAGTGATCCTGGAGAGACATAGTAGAAAAACAACAGGCAACACATTTTTGAATAACTTTACTCCACTGGGAGTAGGATTATCAGTGACAAGTTTTTTACTATCTCAGCAAGTTTTTGTATCTGCACACACAGTAAAAAGAGACCTAACATTCTGTGATTTTATGTTAGACAAAAAAATAATGATGAGGCCATATAACTGACAGTACAAATCCATCCTGAAGTTCTTACAAGAACTGAGGTTGTATATCATAATTTACAGGTTTTTTTAGTCATACAGCCTAATCAGCACTACTTGTTTAAACAATACTTTCATAAATGATTTCATCAGTACGTACGTAAACAGGGTTATCAATACTAATTGAGATGCTGTTATATATAATACATACTTGGCAAGCTTTTATCTTACAAAGTGTATTTGCATATGTATTTATAGACTCAAAATTAAAACAAGATTTTTGTTTGTTTGTTTTTTCATCAGTGCTGTTTGTCAGGCAGGCCATACTCCTATATGACATTGTATTCTGGAGCTGACCTGCATTCCTTTCAAACCATTCAATCACACACAGCTGACCAGCATTTCTGGATAAAACCACCTAATCAAGTGCATTACAAATACTCCAAAAGGTTACTAATCTCCATAAATGTACAAGTGTGAAATGTGCAGTATCCAAATATCATTTGCCTAAAAGCAAATGACGTAGAAGCAGAAGACCTGTCCAAACTATTCCTTTCTCCGCGTTCAATATGCACAGACATTTTTAAGGTGGTTAAGATAGTATTGCACTACACAGTTGACCTTGCACATAAACATTAGAATCCATCACTGCAATTCATATTCAAGCCTGTTTCCTACACATCTTAAAAATGTAATTTAAGAAAAAAGAAATATTACAGCTTTCAAATTCTAGGCAAGTATATTAAATAAGCTGAAAATGCATGACGCTGCAGTACCTAGATAGCTCAAGTATCATACCACAGAGGACTATATTTCCTTTCATCTCCAAGCTGCTGGGTTCAGATGACAAGCTTCTCAAGGGTTGTTACTGTCTGATGACTATGTCTCAGGGTTAAGCAGAATTAAGCTGGGAGGGATAGGGGGGTGTTATGCTCACTTTGATTAGCACTTTCACAAGAAATCCCTACAGGAGTAACCGAGACCTACTGAGCTGGAGACTAAACTGTTTTCCACTTTTCCAGAGACACTCGTCCAGAACAGTGTTATGTGCTGACTGATGTGGGCATGCTTGTGGTACTGCTGAGTGTGCTCTAAGTGTTCTGTGGGCAGTAGTTTTCCAAAATGCCAAACTAGCATAAGTTCACCTAAATTTCCTACATGCATCTCTCGGGCTTTAGCACTCCTCACTCATCACAGTAAATGAAATCTAAGATGTTCTGTACTTGAAAGGCAAATCACACAAAACCAGTGGAAGGTGGAAAGGCATATAAAGAGATACACATTAAGAGATGGATGGATAATGCACCTATGAAAAGTAAGGGAGAAACGTAACAGGCAAAGTGAAAAACAAAATCACAAACAGGAAAACCAGCCAAAGCTTCACTTTTCTGCTCTCCTCCTGCTGCCATAAGATGCCTGGGTGGCAAGGGTGTTACTCGGGCTAACCTCTTTGGAGGACTCCTTTCTTCCTGCAGCGTCTGAGGGACAGCCGGCGGGTTTCTGCCGGGCTCTCCCAGCACCTGCAGCGGCTTGGTGCAGAAGCACCTTTAGCCAAACTCTGGGAGAAAGGCAGGGTGGGACCAGCTCAATGGTAAGGTGTAGGAGGGTGCCACCGCCTCTGTCCTCATGAATCTATGAACCAGAGTGGAGCAGCGAGGCTTTCCAGGTTTTACAGCAGACCAAAATAAAAATAAAAAACAACCTCCAAACCTAACCCCCCAAACCCATCGAGTTTTATTTTAAACAGATGTAAGCGGACTGAACTCGGTATTTCCAGGTTCGAGCTCTGCATTTCCATTATTTTCAGCGCAGCAGGGTGCCACGCGGGAGCAGCGCTTTCAGACGCCGCGGGCAATGGCTCTGCACGCGCGCGCGACACACAGCGGCGCGGGGCGGCGGGCGTGGGGCGGCAGCTCCGGGGTGGCCCCGCCGGGGGCAGCGCTGCGACCCCG